>JARYGA010011943.1:0-149567 GCA_030545235.1 Helianthus tuberosus
GTTTCCTTATTTTTTTGTTCGTTTTACTTTGTTACAAGATGAATTCAGACTTGATTACATTGCTTGCTATGTTTTTGAACATGTTTCTTGGTTAAACTTCCCGTACTACCTAGGTTATGACAATTGTTTAACAAAGTTTGGATCTTTATTTGATTTTAGCGTGGTTGTGGATCTTTCTTGTATTGTAAAAGCTTTGGATTTCTAACTTGGTGCGTATGTGTGCTTGTGATTATTTTATTATTGTTTGTTGCTTCGTTCGAATCTTGGTGACGGTCTTTATCACGGAATAGTTTCGGGCTAGGGTTCTTGATTTAGGTGACTGTCTATATCACATAATAGGTCATTAATCCTTTAGGGTGAAAAGTGCACAAGTAACCTTAGAAGTAATATTCGGTAATTCAATAAAATCAAGTGTGCTGCTAGACTCGTCGCGGAAAGGCTCGAGGATATTAATAGGTCTAGGTTTGGTTATAAGTCCTTAACATTCCATAGCTTATTAAACCAAGATTAGAACCCATTGTCGCTTTAGACGTTCGCGCGGCAAAGTAGAGCGTCTTACATAAGCACTTTCAAGAAACTAGAGGACGGAAAAGAAATCTAGCAAACCGGTGAACATAACAGCCTAGGTAGTGCCACAAGAATCGCCTTGAGAGTGTTTGAGGGGCTTAGTGGTGTCTTAATAGGTTTAGTATCTTAAGATCCCGGTTCCACACCACAAAATCATCAAATAGAGATCCATTCTGAGTTAGCTTGCGTCTAGCCTAGGTAGTTTTCATCCATCACTGGTCAGAGCCTTCGTGTGAGTTCGTGTCTAGTTCGTCTAGTATAGTTAGTATTTGTTATTTGCATTTTTAGGATTTTTAGAAAACCCCCCCAATCAACAAACATTTAGTTAAGTCGTGTCAGTTCGAGTCTAGATAGAGTCATTAGCGTAATCAGTAGAGTCTCTTGGGTTCGATACTCGGACTTCCTTAGGCTATACTACACTCGATCGGTACACTTGCCGGTTGTGTGTTTTAGGGTTTAGAGAGTCTTAGTCTTATAAATTTAAAACTTAGAGAGTCTAGATTTAGGGTAAATTTAGTTAATTTAGTTAACCCATTTTCAGCACATCATACCCCTCAAAAGTCATTGAGCATTTCCTTGATCTCCCTAGGGAGGAAGAGGAATGGCTCATCTTCCGTATTTTCATACGGGGGAGGTGCGACGACCACCGAAACCTCGTGTAATGCGTCTATAGGAGGTTCCGGAAGAAGGTCAACCCAACCGGTTGGGTTAACAACTTCTTGTGCAAGGTTCCAATCCTCTTGTGGGAAGATTGGTTCCATGGGTGGCATAGCAAGAATGTTCAACCTTAGGTGCAAATGGTTGATTTCTTGGAAGCTATTCTCTAGTCCCACCGTCAAGTAGTTGATACGGTCGATGAGGATCTCCTCCACCGATGTCATTTTGTCGATGGCTTCCCTTAATGCATACATATAGCGGACAAGGGTAGCTTCGATTGATGGTCTTCTTCCTCTTCGATTGTTTCTTGAGTTGGTTGATGATGTTCCACTATTTTGGCTCGACATACTAAGAAAACAAGATGAAAATCAAAAAGATGAAGATGAATTTCCCGGCCACGGCCCCGTGTCTGCTGGGCACGGCCCCGTGGTGACACATCTGCAAGATTTTTGAACCCAGAAACTCATTGTTTTAAATTATTTTTCTGTGTTTTCAAACATTTCTGAACATAAATAACTCAAAACAGTGTTGTAAAGCTTATGTTTATTAAGACTTCTTGGTTAAAAACCTTGCAAACTACATAGATAAATTTTGAAGTTATGAAGCTTCAAGCTTTAATGGAGGTAGAAGAGCTTCGGAGAAGAAGGAAAGTGACAAAAGTGGCAAAGACAAGATGGTTTGAGTGAAACCTTTTTCATATTATACCTTTTTAGGTATGTGTGCAAATCAGGGCAGATCTTTGTCTTTGGAATGGGTCCAAACTTGCTACCCCAAAGCTGACTTTATAGAAAGTGACAGCACACTGACCACGGCCCCGTGGTGGCTGGGCACGGCCCATGGTCAGAGATAGGTCAGAAAATTTTGTCCGTATTGGAGACACGGGGCGTGGTGGCCTGAACACGACCCCGTGGTGAGTTTTCCGGTGGGCACGGGGCGTGTTGACCTAAGCACGACCCTGTGGCTAGAGTTTTAGGAAGTAATGTCTGTATTATTTTTAAGGCTTTTATTCGGATCGGATGGTTCCTTGCTGGAGGGAACAACACCGAAGTGCCTAAGGTACCTCAATTACTTTTGATTTATGCAAGAACGCAAGAGGTTATCAGAAAGGGTAAAACCTAAACTATTTACCGGTGGGCGGAACCAACCTTTATTCCCCTTATCCAGGCTTTTGTTAAAGAAGGTATATGTCGAATCGTTCAGGTCTATGAGCGCATCGGTGGGGGCCGATGGAGAGTCCTTCACGGCACAATCGACACAGGGATGACTATCGCTAGTGCTTTCACAAGAGGTTGAGGTACTTTTGGTGTCGTCGATGTTGATTATATCCGAATGTGATCCCAACTGTAGGACCAGTTTTGACACCGTACGATTGCGTAACGAACGTTCGACGTGCGGAATCCGTGAACGTACGTGACCGAACACACAAGAACGTACAAATAACCGTGATTCTATTGATATGATGTCGTGTACAAAGCCGTGAATCACGTGGAGAGACTTTCTCTCTCTAGACTTTCTCTCTCTAAGATAAGATCTCCTAAACCACCAAATGAGCAAAAGTCTTCTAAACTATGACATAACTCTCTATTTATAGGCACAAGGAATATAAGGATTTCTCCTTATTTACAAGTTTGTCACCTTGCCCTTTTTAACTAGATATTACAATAAAAGCTTAGAATCCTTCGGTTTCTGCTACGGACTAGATTGACGGAGGCGATAGTCACTTAATGCACTAACAGACTCCCCCTTGGATATTGCCGTAGTCAATCTCGTAGCATCTTGTCTTTCTCTATCTTGAACAGAATTCCCGTGAATCTGTCTTCGAGCTTCCGTTGCTCCCCTTCTTCTTAGACTCTTTTTCCTTCAGGCTCCCCCTTTCATCAAGCTTCCGTGCTTTTGGGATCGACACCTGGTTTTCCGTATACAAGCTCCTCCAAAATATTTATCTGGCTTTTTGAATTCACGCTTCCTCTTGCATTGAGCTCGTCTTCAGACTCCCCCTTAGACTCAGCTGTCGGGATCGTAGTCTGGCTTTCATAGATTCACAATTTCAGGATCAATTCCTGGCTCTATTCTGTATCTGCTCAGGATTTGAAACCTGGTTAACCTGCAAATCCTCTACCTCAACATAAGTTTTACAAATTTATAACACTATGATTTAAGAAACTTACTGGTAGAAATCATTAATTCATCAATCTGTATAGTTACATCAAGTTCAAATGAATGACCTTGATTAACTAACCCCTCAATCTATCCAAACATTTTTATATAACATTCAAAGTTTTCAACATATTCTCCCAACCCAATGTAGTTCATCATATTTAGCACTCGAATTTTGAATATCAGCTCTTCAACATCAGTTGTCGAAAATCTTTTTGGATTTTGAGTTTAAAGAAATGCAGTAAAGAAATATATACAAACACTATTTTTGTGAGTTTGTGTAAGAGGATCATATCAGTTTATGAGACAAATCACAAGCACCGTTAAGCTTTAATCATTTTAAGTTCTAAACGATTCACATAGATTGTCAGTATACTGGTCCACTTAAATTTTCACACAAAGTTCAACTGCTTCGAGATACGAGTTTAATGTCTTAGATACTTAAACTTAATCGCGTGTCCCACCTCAGAATATACTCCCGTATCCAGATCCCAATATTCAGTCTTACAGGTAATTATAACACAAATGATATCTGTAAGGGGTAATAAATTATGAAGAATCATGAGAGCTCAGGTCAGAACCATCGTTCAGCAGAGAGATCATGACTCAACTTTTGGGTGTGTCCCCTTTAGAGGATCTTTTTTTACAACAGCATTGCTAAGCAATTTTATTGTCTTATCATGTATGCTGAGGGTGATGCTATGTTTCAAGCATTTGCAGAAAGTATTATTCGAGGACTTGGTCAGAACTACCGTTCAGCAGAAGTCCTGGAATAATACCCCAGATATCACTGAGTATAAAGACCTAGTATATCAGAAAAAGGAATCTTTCAAACGAAATTTCGGGGGTTACCCATATATCCGAGAGATGTTACCCACGATATAAGCAAGTTTGAATTTAGGTTTATATCTCGTCACAATCTACTGAATGTGCAAAAACCTACTGACACATCATCCGTGAGACCGTTTATCACATTTGACAATTCATATCTTTAGCATGCCGTGATCGTCCACTGATTTACTATCATTTCCTCTTTTTCACAACAAAACTCATTTTTGCTTTTTCAATGTTTTTGGCATTTTCAAATTTTCTAATTTTTTTTTTAAATTTTCTCCCCCTAAAATCAAAATATGTTTCAATTTTGATTTTCGAGGAAAATTTGAAAACAAACTATACAAATAAAATGACAAACTGATATCAAATCGCTTCAATTCACCATTCACTTGGCATAAACAATCAGAACTCCCCCTCACAACAAACTATTTTCCCATTATGATTTCAAAACACTTAAGTTTGTTTTAATCAAATGGTTTTTCCGGAAAATTAGTTTTATGTGATTTCATAAACTCGGGGTTTCATCACATTGTTTACCTTTATCCACTTATCGGAAAGATAAATCAAGTACAACTTAATGTCCTTGATTAGTCTTTTGTGATTCGAAATATCACAGTTACCAACCTGTGAATTTCTCAAGAAATATGCCGATTCCTGTTCCACACTTACCAACCTGGGAACTCCGGCAAGTCAGGTTTTTCATTTAAACAGATTCACCCAAGCCTGACCAGCCTTGGGTTTGACAGTTTTTACCTCAACAGATGGCTCTTCTGGTTTTGACGAACCAGAATCATTGCCTGATTGTGGCTTGTCTGACTTTGACCTGTCAGATTCATTGCCTGATGGTGGCTTGTCTGACTTTGACACATCAGATTCATCGCCGACCATTTTCTTTTTCTTTTCTTCTTTTGTCCTCAGATTTGCATCTGAAGAATTCAATTTACTTGTCTTTGCAGTCAAGTGAGTTGATTTATCAGAACTTTTATTCAATCTGTCTGGTGAACCTGAAGACAAAATCTTCTCCAGATACTCTCTCGCCTTCTTCCTTTTCTTTCGCAGTCTGTCTTTCTGCCCCTGTGAAAGTTTAACTTTCTTTTCTTGAATTGTCTGATCCTGAACTTTAGGTTTTAGAACCTTCTGTTCATGGGGCTTGACGTTGACTGGCTTCTTTGCCATTCTTTGAGATTCAACCCTCGATCTTCCCGTCGATCTCCTCGAGCAATCTCTGGCAATATGTCCTCTGATATGACAATTATAGCATCTTCTTGTTTCATAATTCCAATTCTGGCAGTTAACAGCAATGTGTCCTCTCACACCACAGATGTAGCACACTCTGTTATCGTACCATTCACCACTTTCACACCATATGCTTAGATCATAACATTGTCTGGCTTTGTGGTAATCATCACTCTTCTTGAAAACTGGTTTTGGCTTTGAAGCACTGTGGTCAAACCTGCACCACTTATTACCAACATTTTGTGAGTTTTCATTTTTAGATTTTTGTGATTTTTGATAATGATTGGATGACTTATTTGATGAGCTTTTATTTTCATTTTTAGGATTTTTCAAATTTTTATCTTTTTGTTTCTGTTCTACACTCTTCTTAACAGGTTTTTGTTTAGAACATTCACCTGTTTCAGTAGATTGCAAAACAGTATTTTTAAATTTTTCTTGTAAATCTAAAAATATTTTTCTTTTCTTTTCCTTTTCATCATCAGATATTTCATCACAATCTTCAATTTTGACTTTGTCAAAATTTGTGACAGTGTCACTTATTGGAACAGAATTGATCGGTTTTGGACACAAATATGGTGCCGAAGTCACAAAACCTTTCAATTTATTCTCTAACTCAGAAATTTTGTTCCGAGCAATTTCAGCTTCATTTTCAAGTCGAATGATTTTCTGAAGATGAGAATTTATTTCAATCTGTTTTTCAAGATTATTGTTAAAAATAACAGACTTTTCATCTTCTAAAACCTTCATTTGACTTTGAAAATCTTTTTCTTTTTCTTTCAAATTGTTAATTTCCAATGTCAAACTGTCCAAACTACTCAACAGTTTGACATTTTCTGACGTCAATTTCTCACAATTTTCTCTCATCTCAAGAATCTGTTTATTATCAGATTCTTTCTCATCCTTCAAGCTTTTGATTTCCAATGTTAAACTCTCCACATCCTTCAAGAGTTTAACATTGTCAGCTTCAAGTTTATCACATTTTGAGCATTTTTCATTTGTCTTTTCAACATCATGATCACCAGCATTACTAGGATCTGCTTCATTGTCATTTAAAGTTTCATCTCTTTCTTTTTCTTTCTCTTTCTCGGTTTTTACTGCTTCCACTTTTATTTCCTCTAAAGCTTTCTTCTTCAAATCTTCAACCATCTTTTTCAATTCTTCTTCTTTTCGCTTTTTCATTTCTACCACCTTTGGTAGACTTGCTTCACAAACCTCTCTTATCTTCTTCTCCAAATCAGGCAGATACGCTTTATCATATAACCTTCGTGTGTTGAAAGTAGCCGGCCTTGGAAGCAAATTTATTACAGCATCGAAATCCACTTTTGATGGGTCAACAACTGGATTACCCCGTGGATCCATGTAACATTCCAACTCTTCATTCCATCTTTTTGCTTTTTGGGCTTCTTTGAATGGTTCTCTGTAATTTTCAAGTTCCCATCTTACGTAATCTATTTTCCACCGTCTATCAGGATCAACCTTACTGCTTGACATCTTCAAATACCTGAAAATCAATACCTGAAAGCAAACAAACAAACTTAATCAGTTTAAACTAACTGAATACGTAACAGTGTGTTTGTAAAATCAATCTAAGACTCGTTGTCGAAGATTTGCGGATTCGTTCCAATGTTTTTCGGGTGAAATCACTGAAAGAATAAACTTGATCGGATGAACCAAGTAATATGGGCTTTTGAATGATTTGAGCCGTGCACTTCTTTATATAGGCTGCAACTATGACTCACTTGGGCCGAGGACACTTAGACAAATCATTCAACTTCTGTTGTGCCGATGACCTGATAGAATTTCTAAACAAAGTCACATGGGTCGTCGACAATCACATGATTATCTGTGTTGTAGCTTATCAAGTTGAGCTGACACAATAGAGAATCTGTTAAGTATTAAATGAGTCACATGCAAAGTCTACACATTCAACTCAAATTGCCGACCAGCTATTTTTGCACCAATATGTAATTGGACCTCAAATTCTTAGTGGACTGCCAAAATTAATTCGTTCACATGGGTTGCCAATTGAATCAATTTAATGTATCACATGTATATGTCCAAGGTGATAACTGGTTCTGACACTATATTCACTTGATGTGAAGTCCCGAGACAATCAATGAAGCTAATAAATGTTGACAGACACCTTCAAGCGGAAGGACAACACAAGCTTCAAGCGAAAGCTACACAAGTTTGAACAGCTCAAGCGAAAGCCCTGATTATATGTACGTTTTCAAGCGAAACCAACCAATATCTCAAGCGAAAGCCTAACTTTTCAAGCAAAAGTATGTGTTTCGCTTCAAATAACACCCCTTTTTCAAGCGAAAATCATAGATATCTCAAGCGAAACCTTGCTGTTTCAAACAAAAACGGAACTAAAAACTTGAATTTCTCCTAAACGACTAAGAATTAGATTCTGAAACTTGGTAGGATTGTAATTCAAGTATTTTCGCACAACATACTAAAAAATTAGCAGATTCGGACCGGTAAAACACATTCAATTTGATGAAAAACCTTCAAAAACGTGAAAAAAATAGTAGAATAAGAAGAGTTTGATGAAAATCAGATCTGAAATCACTGAAATCTTGTACTAATCTATGTGTTTGATCAGCGCAATCGAGCTCCTAGCTCTGATACCACTTGTAGGACCGGTTTTGACACCGTACGATTGCGTAACGAACGTTCGACGTGCGGAATCCGTGAACGTACGTGACCGAACACACAAGAACGTACAAATAACCGTGATTCTATTGATATGATGTCGTGTACAAAGCCGTGAATCACGTGGAGAGACTTTCTCTCTCTAGACTTTCTCTCTCTAAGATAAGATCTCCTAAACCACCAAATGAGCAAAAGTCTTCTAAACTATGACATAACTCTCTATTTATAGGCACAAGGAATATAAGGATTTCTCCTTATTTACAAGTTTGCCACCTTGCCCTTTTTAACTATATATTACAATAAAAGCTTAGAATCCTTCGGTTTCTACTACGGACTAGATTGACGGAGGCGATAGACACTTAATGCACTAACACCAACATTTCTCCTTGATTTTTGTCTTGTGATGAATACCTCATTTTCACGATAAGTTCTATTTCTTTTAATTTTTGGAGAATTCTTTCTTCCATTTGACATAATTCATTGGAGGTTATGTCGGTTGGAAGGGATGGTTGAGAGTATTCGGGCGGGTAATAGTGATCGTTTTTACTTTCGCCCATCTTAATTGATTACAGGAAAACGATAGGTCTAAATAGTGGGGATCAAAATTTAGAATATAACATTCTAAATCTTGATGAAATCCACCACATAATTGACATTACTCACCGTAAGAGTGGCGAAAGTAAAAAAATGATCAATATCATCCATGCTTTTGGCAGATTTTACTAACCGTCGGGATCTGACGGTTCTGTTTTCAGTAAATAAGTAATGGGCAAGGCCCCGTGTTCGAGTGACACGGCCCTGTGGTCAGCTAGTATAACACAGAAAACAAAATCTGCCAGTAAAGATGATGGACATGACCCCATGTCTGACCGGGCACGGCACGTGCTAAGTTTTGCAGATTTTGAAAAAATTAAGAAAAATCCTAAAAAATTAAAAAAATGCTAAAAATAATTAAGCCGTTGATTTTAAACTTTCTTAAAATCCATGTGTCCCCGACAACGGTGCCAAAAACTTGGTGTGCGTCAAGCGTGATATGATTTTATTAATATTTTAAGTTCGTTTTACGCATTAATCAAGTTTTAAATTTATAAAACACGATATTGTACTAACACTAAACACACACTTGGGCAAGTGCACCCATCGCGAGCGTAGTATAGTGTTGGTAAGATACCGAGGTCGTCCAAGGACACAAGTGCTTTTAATACCTGTTTATCGTCAACATCTAATCGATCCAAACTTTTTTGATAAAGTTTTTAAACATGAAAGTAAAGCTAAAAATTAAAAGATAGATAAAATGAAAAACAAATAGACAAGATAGAATCATTTGGATCCAACTCATCTTTAATGTACCCTTTGATGATTTTTGCACTTTCGGACTTTTCAAGAGATTATCTTAGTTATAGTAGTAGGCCCCTCTTTTGAAGGTGACGTTACCCTCAACCCAATGGTTTGATTCAGCAAGGATACAATCCCAAAGGGTCGGAATATTGAAAGATAATTAAATAAGTTATTAATGCAAAAAGTGGTAGGCCCCTCTATTGAAGGTGACGTTACCCTCGGCTAAGTGGTTTGAGTCAGCAAGGATACAATCCCAAGAAGCCGATTTAATGTTTTAATAGTAGTTTACATATGAGGGGTTCAAGCTATTCGCACCCCCGCCATCTAATACCTTTGGGGTATTGAAGGAGGTCCTAGTAAGCTTGAACCAAGTCCTCGCAGGATCTATACACTGAATGAGACAAGAACTTTACCAAACCACCCCCTAACCCCCTTCCAGGTAGTTAACACGCTCTATAGACCGTAAAGACACGAATGAGCAAATCAATGACATTATGAAGAAATGGTTAGGAAAATTCACTTTTAACATAAGAAACTAGTTATTAAAGTCATTAATACATACCCAATTAAAAAGTGCCAAAAGGTTAAAAATCAAAAGTAATACATTAAAGACTTATCTTCACCAAGTGATGTAAGAGATTAGCCAAGCATGGCCTTTGATTGACAAGAACTCTTATGATCAATCTTGGATCCCGAGACTACTACACACTCTAAAGATGAAAGATGGATGATGGTGGTGGGTGTTGGTGTTGTAATGGTGGTGGAGTGGTGACAAAGTGAGAGAGAAGTGGTTTGCCAAGGGATGCCTTTAAAGTGAACCAAGCACCCTTATTTATAGCTAGAACAGAGCCCTGGCCACGGCCCCGTGTCCACTGGGCGCGGCCTGTGGCCAGTCTTCTTCTCTTCCTTCATTTATTGCAGCTGTCAACAGAGGGCCCCACACGACCTCGTGGTTTCTGGACACGGCCCTGTGGTCAACTCTTTGCTGTACAATCAAGATTCAGCAAATCTAAGAGTTGACCACGCCCCATGGTGAGCTGGGCACGACCTCGTGGTGGACGTAGAAGCTTCTACAGGCTTTGTCTTTATGTGTGAAGTCTGACCACGCCCCATGCCTGGCTGGGCACGGCCCCGTGGTCAGCTTCTGTTTTCTTGTTTTTGTCTTGGGAGATGCTGCCGAGGGGTCGGGCATGTCACGGTATTCCTTCTTCTTGTATTTATGTTGGTTTTTGGCTACTTATTTGTTCCTTTTGTTATTTTAAGCTCATTTGATCCTGTAAATTCATAAGGAAGAAAGAAACGTGTTTTTTTCCAACATTAGTACTCAAAAAGGGTTGGTTTTATGCCTCTATTGATGTAATTTATATGTTGCATTTTGTACACATCAACCGTCGTGTTAGCAAACTTGACCCCCAAACTACCCCGCGGATAGTCACGGATGTGATAGTAAAAGTCCAGAATTTTTACTATCCGGTGGACTTTCTTGTGTTGGATTGTGTCTCTTTGGACCGGATCAAACAACCCACGGTTATTCTAGTTCGACTGTTTTTGGAAACTTCGAAAGCCCAAATAAATTGCAAAACGGGTATGGTTGACAAAACCTTTAGTAACCGTAGGTTGATGCTTAATGTTTTTTCTGGATTGACGAATCCTCTTGTCAACGATGAAAGCTATATGGCGGACATTGTTGACGCGTGTATACCTCTATACGACATGGTTGTCAATAAGGAGAACACAATAGACGAGTGCTTTATGTTTGACAGGTCACAGGTGGAAACTAGCTGGAGAATGGACGAGGAGGTGAAGAAGTTAGAGGTGTTAGCAGTTAAGGAGGGAAGACCATTGTGGACTCACCAAGTGGAGAGTTTGTCAGAAAAGATTGACACGAAGTTGAAGTCGTCACTGGTGGAACCTCCTACGGTTGAGTTGAAGGTGTTTCCAAAACATCACAAGTATGCTTATGTTGGGGAAGGCAACACGCTTCCAGTCATCATTGCATCTAACTTGACCAGAGAGGATGAAGAGAAGTTGATGGAGGTGTTAGTCACCAATAGGGTGGCTATTGGGTGGAACATTGCAGATTTGAAAGTTATAAGTTCCTCGGTGGTGATGCACAAGATCATCATGGATGAGAAGATTACCCCCGCACGCGATGCACAAAGACGGTTACATCCGACTATGTAGGAGGTAGTGAAGAAAGAAGTCTTGAAGCTGCAAGATGCGGGTATCATTTAACCCATCTCGGATAGCCAATCGGATAGCCACTTGGTCGTCACAAACGACTCAGGTGAGGAGGTAGCCACTTGGCCGGTAACTGGGTGGCGGATTTGTATAGATTGTAGGAAGTTAAATTCTGCAACTTCTAAAGATCATTTTCCCTTAACTTTCATTAACCAAATTGTAGAAAAATTAGCTGGTAAAATTTTTTATTGTTTCTTGGATGGTTATTCCCGGTACAATCAAATTTATAATCATCCGGAAGATCAACGAAAGACTACTTTTACTTGTCCTTATGGTACATTCGCGTTTAGGCTAATGTCATTTGGATTATGTAGTGCCCCGCCACCTTTCAAAGATGCATGATGAGTATCTTTTCAGATATGGTGGGGGAGTCTTTGGAGATTTTCATGGATGATTTCTCCATTTTCGAGTCATCTTTTGAAACCTGTTTGGACTGATTGGAAAAAAGTTTTAATAAGATGTGTAGAAACCAATTTGGTCTTAAGTTGGGAAAAGTTCCATTTTATGGTTCAAGAGGGGATTGTGTTGGGACATGTTATGACTAGTCATGGGATAGAGGTAGATCATGCCAAAGTGAAAGTTATTTCTACTCTACCATCCCACAAGTATTAAGGGTATTCGGTCATTTTTGGGCCATGCGGGGTTTTATAGGAGGTTTATAAAAGGGTCTAGGGACATTAAAAAATGATTATGTAACTTTTTATTAAAAGATGCACCGTTTGTTTTTTATGAGAACTGTGTAAAAGCCTTTAACATTTTGAAAGAAAAACTAGTTGAGGTCCTAATCCATTCATTTGCATGTGGTGGCCATTTTAATGGTCAAAAGACAGGGCACAAAGTGAATAGTGGTCAATATTGGCCAACGATTTTTAGATATGCTTTTGAATTTTCTAAAAACTATGCTGAGTGTCAAAAATTAGGGAGTATTTCTAAATGGGATGAGATGCCTATGCAACCGATCCTCATTGTAGATATTTTTCATGTGTGGGGGATCGCTTTCATGGGCCCATTCCCGAATACTCAAGGTAATTTGTATATTTTGGTGGCGGTCGACTATGTTTCTAAATGATCGAAGCGATTGCCACCAAAACAAATGACCATACTGTTGTTTTTAGTTTTGTCCAAACTCGTATCATTTCAAGATTCGGGATTCCTTGTGTCATCATTAGTGATGGAGGATCACATTTCAAAAACTTCAAGTTTGGAAAACTATTAAACGGTTTGGAGTTGACCATAGGATTGCTACTCCTTATCATCCATAGACGGGTTATCAAGTGGAGGTGTCAAATAGGCACATAAAAGAGTTTTTGAAAAAGACCGTTAGGCCGGACCGTAAGGATTGCTAAACAAAGTTGAACGATGCCTTATGGGCCTACATAACGGCTCATAAAACCCTTATTGGCACTACAACTTACCATTTGGTCTACGTTTAAAATTATCACTTACCGGTAGAACTTGTACATCGTGCTTCATGGCCGATCAAAAAATTAACGTTAAGTATGATGATGTAGGCAGAGAACGAAAGCTTAACTTGTGCCAGTTAGAGGAGCTCTGGGAGGAGGCTTACGAGTGTGCTTCAAAATATAAAGATAAAATGAAGCAAGCACATGACACGAAGCTAAGGAAGAGGGAAGTTGTTGTGGGCCCGTATGTGATTACACAGGTCGGGCGATTGGGAGATGTTACCATTGAGAACCCGAAGGATGGGTTAAAACAAACAATAAACAATCACCAGTTAAAATCGTTTTTGGATGGTAACGAGAGAACGGAGGAGAACAAGGAGTTAGTGAGCGTCTTGACAAGTGTGCCGACTTATAAGGTTGATTAAAAGGGGCCAGTAATTTTGTACATTTTGTTGATTTGTTTTGTTTTCTTTAATTATTTGTTTACTTATTTTCTCATTATTACGATTCATACTAACTCTCGATTGTGTGAAGTAACAAAAATCATGTCCGAGTCATGAAGATTTCAGGTATGTTTTAGGCTCAGTGTGTATTCGGGACAATACACATCTATTCGGGGGTGGTAGGATTTGTTGAAACAAGTTTTTGTGTCTCGGTAAAACCTATAAAAATTTCACAAAAAGGTTTTTTTAATAATTTTTAGGATTTTTTTCTAGACTATATATGGCCCTTTTGTAAAAATTCCATAATTTTATCCCTATTTTCATAAAAAAAAAATGGTGATTGCGTCGACGATACGAATGTAGGGTGTCACCGACGGGCCTCGTCGGTCAGGAAAACGTGTAGAAAGTGACGCACTACGTCAGTACATCTGGGTGCGTCGACGACGCGAAACCTCGGCGTCGCCGACGCGGAGTCTGGGTTTGGTGCGATTCGGTCCTTTTTCAGCTTAAAATCCGACCCGTTTCAATTTAGAACACAACCCACTTATTTTTAACCATATGTGTGACCCGAATAACATCTAAATCTAATCTTAACACCATAAAACATACAACACGGGTCTCATCTTCTCCATTATCACTTCATCTTCTCCATCTTCTTCCCTAAACCCCTAAAATTTCAAGCAACCATAACTCCTTCAAATCTTAATTAAATCAACCGATTCTTGAGCCTAAAATGTGTAGATTTTCGAGAGCTACAAAACCCCTAACTTTGATAGTGCTAATTCTCACTTGTTTGTGAGAAATCGGAGCTACAATTTTCGGATTTTTGGGGTGTTTTCCAAGTTTATTTGAATTACATTCTTTGTTGGTTTTCTAGGTTCTACATCACTTAAAGGTATGATTTTTACTCATTTTAAGCATTGCTAGTACACGGTTTGTAAGTTTCTTCCTTGAATTTGAACTTTATTGTTTGATAGTAGGTTGAACATGCATGAATTTATGATTTAGAAGCTTGAATTGAGTTGAATCATGATTTGGTAGAGATTGAGCATCAAACAAGTGTGGGGATCCATTCTTGCACACTTGTTGCGATGAATAGGCATAGTGTGGATGTTGAACATTGTTTAAAAAGGAATGAACATGATACATGAACATAAAATTTATGTTTAGATAATAGAACTTAGCACTCAAAAGAGTTTAAATTTTTGTTCTAGTTCCCACATAACATATAAACAATCAACATCCCATTTTATACCTAAGTTATGAGTTGATTTGAATTCTAATTGAGAAGCAACTCATCAGGAGAAGGGTCTTCATCATCAAGTAGGGCAGTGAAGTGGCAACAATTAAGTTCAATCTCGAAGGAGGATGACCGATTGTTCCTCAAAGACTAGACATCGAAGAATTTTAAAGTTGATCGTGTTGGTGAGAGATGGGAGGCTGAGAAGTTAAAACGTCTATCTCAGTTTAGGAATAGGCCATTGGAGGTAAAGTTATGGAAATGGAAGATGACCCAAGTGACGAATGGGATTTCGTAGGTTTGTGTGATGGAGCAGGTTGTGAATGTAGATGAATTTCAGGGAATAGGGATCACCCAAATGTTTGAGGCTCTCGGCAAGGAGCGAATGTTGGATTGGTGTGCTGAAAACACACAACAGATATATCTGACGACGGTTACAGAGGGGCTAGCCTCATTAAATTTTGAAAATCAAAGTAGCCACCCCAGCACATGGAAGTTGACTGGTGAGACCGGTTGTGGATCGATGGTGATGTCGTTTGACACGATTAACCAGATTGCCAACTTTGACTCTTTGGGCACAATGCCTATTATGATTATAACAAAGAGTTATTTTGGTCGAGGAATGTGTTGCAGGCGGATTCGGAGAAATTCTTCTCATTGACCCTCCCCTTTCACGATAGAGGTGTATGTGAGCGAAAGCACCTATCGCTTAAGGGAAAAATTCTCCAAAATATCTCTTTGGAGAACGTGTTGATTCGTCTTGGTGATCGAGGAAAGGTCCGAACATGGGATTGTCGGGTCATCCATTCGTTGCTTTATGGGGTACCGAAGCTCTCGTGGAGGCACATTGTGATGATGAACATATGGGACACGCGAGAGTCATACTTTAGAAAAATGATCCCATATGTTCGATTGATAAACGCGATGATTCTCCTGCAAAACCGTCTTCCCGAGGAGTCTCTTTGGGTAAAAAAAAAAAAAAAACCCTTGGGGGATTTTGATTAGGAAAAATGAGGAATGGGTCCAAGATTTATGTTCAATCAACCGAGAACCAACATGTTGTTTCCGATAGGGAAACGGGTCATACGTTCACATTTCAAGAACAAACTGGCTAGTCAGAAAATAAATAGATAATCAGAAAATAAAGAGATGGAAGATGAAGACGAAGAGGATGAGGAGGTGCCCGAGGGTCAGCGAGGACCCGACAACACTTTGCCCACCGACACCATGAAGTGTCAAATGATGTGGCACATTTTGTAGTTAGCCGGCGTAAGGCGGCCTTTAGTTCATACTACCAGGGTCAGTAAGGCACGTATGATAATATGTCAGCGTTGATTGCTGAAGCGAGATCGAGAGAAGAGTAGAGGTTGAAAATTCAACAACAATGGAGAGCGCAACATGAAGCGCATTGGGCCACTCAGTAGGCCTATTGGAATGAGTAAGAGGCTCATCAGTTAGAGGAGGAGGCCCATCAAAGGTCATGGGAGGATGAATAAGACCGACTACGGGTTGAGAGAAACATCTTGGAGGATAGACGGTGGATGACAATGGGCAAAACACTTGAAATGGTTATTAACAACGCCCACCTCCTCCATGATTAAGAGAGTCATCAAAGAGACTTTCAGGCGGGCTGTTCTTTTCAGCAGTTCTCTCCGTAGACTGATTACTCTACCACTCGCGATTAGCCCGAATCTTTCCAGAGGTCGGTTCATTAGCCTCAAGGCGTTGCTTCGAGTTTTGTGTCGATTCCTATACCACTGCCAGCCGAAAGGGGCCCGCTCAACAACTTCAATGAGATGATGTCGGCCCTCACTGGTTACCCTTACCAACCATACCCACTAGTGAATCCAAATGAACGTTATCAATGATAGGTGTGGGTATGTGTTTTGTTGTTGTATATTTCCTTTCTTTTTATTGTTATTTTTTCTTTTTCTTTTTGTATTTTCTTTTCTTTTTACACTTTAATTTCTTTGGATAAATGAACGTTGTGGGTGTGTTCCATATATAACCCTCACGAGACCATCCTCGTCCTCCCAAGCTATCGGGAGGTTTAAAGGGCTTGAGTGCATACGCTAAATGTCATCGTGATTTATACGAAGTGAGTTAGGATTATTGTTGTTGTATATTATTTTCCACAAAATAAAAGTTAAAATAACGAATGGCTTGGTAAAAATCTTTATAGAATGGTAAAAATGGACAAACTATTGAGATTTGATATTTGTGAGAAGCTTGCTTCTACACGATTGTTGAGATTTCTAGGTACATCCATGTCGTTACAGACGACCATTTACATTAAGGATTGAGGAGCACACGAAGAATTGGCAACCCATGTGCATACGTTTCTTGTACTTAGCTTTGATTGTTTAGTTAGTTGAATAAGTGGAGTGTAATTGTAAAATGTTGAGCGGGGTGGAATTTTGGAAGAATAGTCGTATCACATTCCCATCTAAAATACTACACACTGAGGACAATGTTGACCTCAAGTTTGGGGATGGGAAGAAAAAGTATAGATTTTAACCCTTCTTTAAATTCTACACATTGAGGACAATGTTGACCTTAAGTGTGGGGGAGCGGGAAAATTAAAAAAAATAAAAAATGTCCTTAAAGAGATTTAAAATGCATGATTAGCAAAGTTAACAAGGGATTGCACGAACCATTTGGTCTTTATCATGGTCAAGTTCCAAAAATTAGCATGATGGGTATTCAATGAGTTTTTATAAGAAAAATTCCGGGTGGTTATTTGAGAATAGTCCACCTAAGAAGTTAGTCATGTTATGCACATCATATATCATACCCTTTTCATGTGAGAGTTTAAGCCAGTTTTACATGTTACATTTATATGTTTCTTTGTTTGAATGTGCCATTAGTTAACATGTTGTAGAACTTGCAATTTTTTATGCGTTTAAGACCATAGACCAATTACGAGAACAAGATTGATTAAGGCAATAGGATAAACCTTTTATTTTTGCACCATTTTATATCATACTTTACCCGGAATTAATTCCATGGTCGCCAACTTTGAGCCTAAACCTTTCGTTTGACCGACCCATTCAGCCTTTAACCCACTAAACCTTTTTGTTTTTAAAACCAAGTAATGAAAATTCAATTTTAGGTTGTTTTTGTTTGTAAGTATTTTGTAGTATAGTTTATAAAAAAAATCCAATGAAAAATAGTTGAAAACCATTGTGGAAAAGGCCAAAAAGAGCTTATGACTTGTGCCTTGTTTCATCACCTTAGCCACTTTCAAATACCTCATTCCATACTCTTAACATAGCCCCGTTACAACCCGTTAAAGACCTTGTGCCTTGTTTTTGTGTAAATTGGTGGAGAACGATTGAGTTGCAAGATTACGCGGATGTGTGTTTTAATTGGTTGAGTGTTCACTATAAAAAAACTAGTATATCATTACTAGTTACATGTTAAACTGAGTGGAGAGAACTTTGTGAGGGATGTGCACAGCGTGCTAGTTTTAAAGGCGGGTTAATCTTGGGTAACCATCTCATGTGCTTAAAATTGCAATACATGTTTAACCATTGAAATATCTTTGATTGTAAAAACTTGTGAATTGATTATGACATTAGACCTTAACTTGAATTATTGAGAATGGGGAGTGTATCTTTTTGTTCGACCCACGTGAAAATGAAAAATGGATTTGCTTGAGGTCAAGCAAAAGATAAGTGTGGCGATGTGATACATGGTTGGAATTCCGATGTTTACATATTTAAAGTGGCGTTTTTATGCGAGTTTTAGTTTCGAATGGCTTACTTTGATGTGATTTGTGTTTTGCAGGTCTCAGGGAGTTTAAGGAGTTATTCTGTAGCTTTACGGACCGTCTGGATGCAATCGGTATCAACCGGGTACGAGAAACGAAGAAAACCGGAATCGAACTTGGGAAACATATTGGTGACGACCTAGTACCGCGTCGCCGACCCGTCGCGTCTTCCAGAAATTAGCATAAATTAGCGTAGACAGTAGCGGAGTACGTCAGTATCAAACATCTTATTGCCGACGCGGCGACGTGATCTCAGATGCCAATTTTCGTTTGTTGACCAATTTTGGATGGGGGATATCAATGAGTTACGAATTTTGAAACATTCATTCAGTTACATCAAATATGCTTACCTTTTTTTTCTTTTTATTTTTTTTTTACGGCTAATAATACATAACATCTACTCACTATTAAGGGGGTGTTTGGCCTAGCTTTTATTTTTTTGGCTTATGCTTATATTTTAAAGTAGCTTATGCTTATTTTCTTTCATTTGATAAGCTATTTTTAAGTGTTTGGATTAGCTTATATTCTACAAGTTGATAATTAATAATTAATCTTTAGTTGTTTGTTAAGTTATTTTGTATTATGGAAGGGGGTATAATATCATTGTGTGTAATGAGTAAAAACCATATTCTTCAAATAAGCTTATTAAAATAAGCTAAAAAACCATGTTCCCATAAGCTTCTTGGAATTAGCTTATATAAGTTAATAAGCATAAGCTTAAAAAGGTAAACCAAACACCCATTAGTGCTTATTTTGTAAAAATAAGCTAAAAAAGCTATAAGCTTAGATAAAAAAGCTAGGCCAAACACCCCCTAAGTTACACCAAATTATCACTTTGCTTAGAATTAAATCTAAAATCTTCCACTAAAATTTTGTGTTGCGTGTTCACGAGTTCCTTGTTAACAGGCAACGTCGGGTCATTAACGGGCGGCACACCGCGCCAACCCGTTAAAGGATCCCGCCCACAACCCATCTCATTAACATGTTAACATGTTTTTGCCAAATAAGAACCGTTGACAAGCACGGTGATCGAGGAACAAGGAAGTTTGGAGTTGGGTTGGGTTTTCTGGATGAAGTTGGGTGTTGGCTAGGTTTTCTTGATGAACAAATTGTTTGAATTTTGTGGCAGGTTTTCGAAAGGAAGACGATGAAGTTTGCAGGTTTACAAATTAAAGAAGAAGATGATGTTTGAAGTTTAAAAAAAATGCTCTTTCAGTCCCTGCACTTTGGTTTTATTTAAAAAAGGTTTTCAACGTTAAAACCTTTAATATTTCAAGTTTCAAAAATGCTATTTCATTCCCTGAAGTTTTGTGTGTTAAATATCTAATTTGGATCTTTTATAAGACCTAAATTTTGTAAGACCATACACAATAAATAACTATAAAAACACATAAAAACGTGTCTAGTCAGCTGCCAAATCATAAAAACGTTCATTTTCAAAAACACTAAAACTCACTCAATAAGAAAATCTAAAAATACTCAAAACCATTGCCGCATCATCATCGTCACCTTTTTTATTTTTAACTACTCACACTCTCTCTCTCTATATATATATACTAGGATTTTGACCCGCCGCGCGTTGCGGCGGCGTCGAAAGTTCATTACATTACATTGAACAGTAAGTTTAAAAGCATGCACATGAAATAATTATTTTGGTAAAGCTCATTATACTTTCTGGAAACTTGCACTTTGGGAAATCCTTATTTTCATAATACAGTAGGGAATCTGGTTTCCAATAACACATTCAATCAATCCTGATTTCTAAAGACAGATTCCAGGAGAAATGTGGGTTCTGAAAAGTGGTTTAGATTTTAGACAATATTGTTTTCGTAGCAGTCTTTTTCTATATAACTATTCTTATTGGTTCCTTAGTACAGTTACTTAAACATGATAAAAAACGCTCACTTGGAAGTTTAGAGAAGTTGATTAATGAGCACAATTTGAGAAAACCGATTAATCCTTACTTCATTCTTTTCAGTGCTTAATTCAGCAAATGATGATGTACAGACACCACCTTTTTTTCTTTTCTAAGGAAAAGAGAAAATGCGCATTAACTTATACATCTGAGTTTAGTGGTCGGTTTCTTGGTAGCTAATAGCCTAATATAACAGCCTTTTAACAGTTTAATGTAAATCAATGTGGAAGATGCTTACTATATACAACAATACCCCTGTCTAGACTCTAGGCGCAATGTGCAACTAAACTGGTGGTTTTCAAACAATGCTGCTTATCCACAGTCAACAATACATTACATTAAAGATGGTCTCAAAGAAAATAGCCAAAGCCAGGTAGCACAATCGGGTTGTATAACACGAAAAAACAATGCATTTAAACTAATGTAGACATACATTATTAGACACAAAAAACCTATTTGTTATACTAAATCTTCCTCATTTTCACAGCTCAAAATCAAGCTCATATTAGCATCTAATCCTTACAAACACTCAATTTACACAATTACACCCAGTCACCCCCAATTACACTAACATCCACAATACAATTAACACACCCTAACATTATCAAACCCTCAAAACCCTAATCTCTACAATCAAAAACCTAGGGTTACAATCGTAAAAATGCGGCAACCACTGAAGCCAACAACCTCAAGTCAAAACACCGTACAACTAACAACTACATCAACAACAACACGGATCGAACTAAATGCAAAACAAACAACACAATTACACAATCAACAACATAAGGATAACACTAACCGGAGAATAAAATGAGCCGCCGGAAGAGGACGACGGAGAAGAGAAATATAAGAGTTTTCTGGTGATCTGTTGGTGGTAGCTACATTATAGGGAAAAAAGGAGATTTTGCGGGAGGAGACCCAATCCCTGGAACCCTAGCTTTTCCTCCACCGACACCGGTTTTGTCAGTGAAGATGAGTACCATGATGAAGATGATGATGAAAGAAAAGTAAAAATTCAAGATCGTTGTCTGTTTCGTCTCTTCTTCGGTGGAGGCATGGTTGAACTTGGGGATTTTCATGAACATATATTGTAGAAACTGATATCATATATATAAAGACAAGACAAAGGTCCACCGACCTTTGTCTTTAATATTATTTGTCTTTAATATTATATAAATATATATATCATATATATTAAAAGTATATGGGCCCCATGATTTTCAATTTTTTATAGTTATTGGAGAAAAAGTTTTACCCAAAAAATGGGTTTAAAAAAACATATCCCACAATAGGAAAAACATGAAAATATTCTACATGAGCATATAAAAATAGGAAAAAATTGCTTACTGGAGGTGCTCTAATATTGTAGTTTTATATTTTTTTAGAGTTAATGCCATTTTAGTTTCCGTGGTTTGTGCCATTTTCTCAGTTTAGTTTAAAGGTTTTATTTTTTGCATGTGGATCCAAAAAGGTTTCACCATTACCATTTTAGTCCACTGGGTTAACTTCATCCATTTTTTATGTTAACAAAAAGGATAATTCGGTCATTTTATATGCAATTCTGTTAACAAGAAGGGCAATTCGGTCATATAAAATGACCGAATTACCCTTTTTCGTTAAAAGAAAAAATGGATAAAGTTAACCTAGTGGACTAAAATGCCAACGGTGAAACCTTTTTGGACCCACAGGCGAAAAATTAAACCTTTAGACTAAACTATCAAAATGACCAAAGCCACAAGGACTAAAATGGCTTTTAACTATATTTTTTAAACGTATTTTTATCAATCTTTAATTAATAAAAATAACTAAATAATGATTGTTAAATGATTGCAACTTAGTTAACCCACAACGCTAAGTTAACGAAAAATTTAGTTAATGGAATTGTGCTAAGTTGGCCTGACGTTGCTGCGTTTTTTCTTAGTTAATGGAAAAGTTAGCTAACAGACAACACATAGCTTAAGAGAAAAGAGTAGGGGTGCAAACGAGCTGAGCCCGAGCTCGACCTGGCTCGAGCTCGATTAACTTGTGAGAGTTCAGGCTCGAGCTCGGTTTGATTCGAACTTTGTTTTTAAAGCTCGAGCTCGGCTCGTTGGTATTTTCTCAAACTCGAGCTCGGCTAGGGCTCGGCTCGTTTATTATCTATTAATTAATATATTAAATAAAAATAATATAAATTATAGACTTTTTTATGCTTGCGAGTTCGATAAGTTAAGATCGGGCTCGTTTACTCAATAAGTTTATTTTTAGATTCGATGTCGGCTTTTAAACAAGTTAAAATAAGCTCGGCTCGTTTATACTAAGGCTCGATGAGCCTAACGAGCTTCACATGCGAGGCTCGAGCTCGGGCTCGATAAACAAACGAGCTTTATTTTAGGCTCAAGCTCGGCTCGGGTTCGATAAGACTCGGTTCGTTTCAAACTTTTTCTCGAGCTGATCTCGAGTAATTCGCAAACCGCTCGGCTCGTTTACACCCTTAGATAAGAGTATTACTAAATAAGCGCATTGAAAGATTCAACGAATCTCTTTCCCATTGGTCCATGACTCATCAATTCATCTTAATAAAAAATCATTTTTGATTTTGGAAACTATTAACTCTTTTATTATAAAGTTAACGTGACCTTTAATACTTGAAGTCGACATGACTTTAAAGGACATTTATCTTGATAGTTGTTTATGCTGTTATGAATTAATACTTATGACCTTGAGTGATTATTTGAGAGAACATTGATGCATATTTTGATGGATAAAACTACCATTCCATAGAACAATGATGCATATCTAATGAATAAAAATATTACATGGAAATTTTAACTTTGACTTGTCAAATTTAAATAAAAAAGTAATAAAAAGACTAACAATATGATGGGGGCTTCAATGATGGAATTCGGGTTCTAGAGTCTGACAAATCATCATACTAGTTCGTTACATCGTTTTTGTCAATATTTTACAAGGCATGTAACCCCAGCTAAATTAGCTATGGGGTGTTTGTTTAGCTCTTAATGAGCCTTTTAATGGTTCAGACCTCGTTCAGCACTTAATGGTTCAGACTGTTTGTTTCGCGAGCAGATGTCTGAATGATTCAGACATTTACATCTGAATGGTTAAGTTTTATACTGGGTCTGAATGGTTAAGACCTCTAATCTGAATTGGTCAGACATTTTCCTTTGAATGGTTAAGCATTATACTGGCTCTTAATGGTTCAGACATTTTACTGGTTCAACACTTAATGATTCAGATCTCTTACTGATTCAGCACTTAATTATTCAAAAGTTGCCAAACCGCCCCTTAGACTCACATGATCACCTTATTTAAAAACTATCACTTTAACTTCATACCAAGTACGCTATATGTTAATTTTGTTAAAAACATAGTTGGAAGCATATTTAAAAATTCATATATGATAAAAAACAAATGAACAGTGAATTTAATTTAGGGTATATTAGAATATGGGGTATGGGGCGGGGTTGTGGCGTGGGTTGGGTATAAACGCCCAAGTCACCACCCCGGGTGGGCTTGGGTTTCGGCGTGGCCCCTTAGGCGGGGATTTCAGCCTGGGGGCGGGGGTTGTGGCGTGGGTTGGGTACAAACGCCCAAGTCACCACCCCGGGTGGGCTTGGGTTTCGGCGTGGCCCCTTGGGCGGGGGTTTCAGCCCGGGCGTTGGACGGGGCTATAAAGATGACATGGCAGTATCTCATTGGCCAAGACAAGTAGCCGTTTGGGCTTAGCCGTTGGCCAACGGCGATGTGTTTAAAAAAAAATTATTCACTATAAATACTCACACTTCTATTCACTTTTTTACCACAACTACTCCACCTCTTCTATAATCATCTCTGTCTTATTTTTAAAAAAAAATTCTCATCCAACCACCATACGAAAAATGAATCCTCATAATCGTGGTTTTGACCCGAACAATCCGTGGGCATTCCAAGAAACACCTAGCCCAGCATCCAATCGTCCAATTGCTCCCTTTTTAATACACTCCACGATGCCGGATATGGCTGGTTACGCATCGTTTATCTCGAATCGTTTGAAGAACGATATCGGTCGAAAACACCAATGTCTTTCGCACAACGCGCGTCATTGAAAAACACTAGTTCATATATGATAAAATTCAAACTAAATGAACAGTGATTCATATATGATAAAATTTTTAGGCTATATTAGAATATGGGGTATGGGGTGGGGTTGTGGCGTGGGTTGGGTACAAACGCCCAAGTCACCACCCCGGGTGGGCTTGGGTTTCGGCGTGGCCCCTTGGGCGGGGGTTTCAGCCCGGGGGCGGGGGTTGTGGCGTGGGTTGGGTACAAACGCCCAAGTCACCACCCCGGGTGGGCTTGGGTTTCGGCGTGGCCCCTTGGGCGGGGGTTTCAGCCCCGGCGTTGGACGGGGCTATCAAGATGACATGACGGGATCTCATTGGCCAAGACAAGTAGCCGTTAGCCAACGGCTATGTGTTTAAAAAAAATTATTCACTCTAAATACTCACACTTCTATTCATTTTTTTACCACAACTACTCCACCTCTTCTATAATCATCTCTATCTTATTTTTAAAAAAAATTCTCATCCAACCGCAATACGAAAAATGAATCCTCATAATCGTGGTTTTGACCCGAACAATCCGTGGGCATTCCAAGAAACACCTAGCCTAGCATCCAATCGTCCAATTGCTCCCTTTTTAATACACTCCACGATGCCGGATATGGCTGGTTACGCATCGTTTATCTCGGATCGTTTGAAGAATGATGTCGGTCGAAAACAACAATGCCTTTCGCGCAACGCGCGTCATTGAAAAACACTAGTTAAAGTAATAAATTACCACATGGAAGGCAGTACGAAAAAACTTTCTTTCGGCTCCATGGGTGATGGGAAATGGATTTATTGGTCGTTTAACAAATCTGATGTCTATATAAAGAAAAAAGTTGGTTTGCTTTTTGAAAAAGTTGATTAGAAAGAAGCCAATCGATAGTGGTCATGTTTCGTTTTCTCATCGACAATCTTAATATATATTCTATCTACTAAGTTCACATATTTAATTAAACCTAAAATATGCGAATAAGTGGCCATGGACGACCACAAATGGAAAAAGGGGTTGGTTGTAAGAAGGGGAGGATAGAGGTTGGACGTTTGTCCTCCAACGCATTGCATATCCTTTAGTAGCTAATGACGTGGGTAGCTCAAGCTTAATAAACTAACTATAAGTGCAAAATAGCTTAAAGGGTTAGAGGGTTCAAGTATACGACCATCTGTAGTGAACAACAAAAAGTATTGCACAGTGTCACGTCCCATCACACTTTACGTGTGGCTTCTCTCACTCAGCCGCAAAAGGGGCACGTGAGAAGTAACATTCTTTTATTCGCAGGTCTGAAGCCTTCAACCTACCAAAACGGGCAACACCCTCACTACATCACCGGATTACTAGTCAAAGGTTTCTACTCTTGGCTTCCTCTTTCCCTATAAATGACCATCCTTGGTTATTCAGCCTAACATTTTGAAATCTCACTCTCTCTTCCTAGAACTTGCACATTGCATGTTCTATTCTTCACATACAAAAACACTATCACATTGCATGCACCAGACCTGGGTTGAATCTCCTTCAACCTGGAATTCAAAGCAATTGATAGAAGAGTGATCCGACCCGACGTATTGCATACGTAGGAGGGCATGCGACCTGCGTTAGGCAAAACCAGACTCTTGAACCCTTTTGCATAACCAGTATACTCACTATCCTTGGTCTCATATTTGTTGTAGCAACAAGTTGGCGCCCATCATTGGGCTACGCCACTAAGGTTATCTTTGAAGACCAGTAGTGTAGCTCCAACGTCGTTAAAACCATCATATCTAAAAGCGAATCTCCGGGTGAGGTGAACCAAGTCCCACGTACTTCTACACCTAGTGCTAGCCAAACTCCACCGGCTATACCTACCTCGTTCTCAACTCCGGTGAACACCCCAACAGGAGCCACGTATCCTGAGTTTTCTTCTTTTCAGACACCAACCCAATCTTGTTCGGGGGTTCCATCCCCTCATAAGTTAAACAGACATTCCGGATCTGTATAAATATGTGTATCTTTTGCACATATCAAATTTTGTTCGATTTCAAGCTTTAAATCATCTTCTGGAAGGTTATACGCGCACTGATGCGTAAATATAACCATTTTAATGCAACGAACACTCTGGAATAGTGAAATAGGCTTAACATACCTTAAATAAACTTTACATAACTTAGAAATAAGTTTCAAAGGCTTTGGTATGCCAAAATCAAGTTAAATCGCTTACAGGGACTAAAGTTGACAAACTGCGAAAGTATGCCAATTTGAACTGTAACAGACATTCCGGAACATGACCATAAGTTAAACATACCATAAATATCCTTTACATAGCTTATAAATAGGCTTTGAGGGGTTCGGTGTGCTAAAATAAACTTTTGGGTCATTCAGGGACAAAAAGTGTCAAAAAGTGCATAAGTTTGCACTTTCGCGCATAACTTACGTTCTGAATACATCCGGACATCCAAAAATTTATGTAAGCACTAAAATATTTTATTTTAGTGTTTGGCATAAGAAAAATCCATTCGTCGCGCAATTTGGATCGTTTTTCGCGCTTATGCGCATTCCGTCGTAATTAACCGAACATCGCGATCATACGACCAAACGAACGTTGGTGACCGACCGGATAATATTTAAATCCCACAAATATTCTGTTATGATTAAAATCTTATTTTAATCAGGTCCGTGTTGAAAAATAAATTAAAACGCCTAAAAACGTTATTTTTCAAAGTTTAAGCGCGTACCGTGTGTTTCTGTGCAACACAGTGCTTCTACTGCAAAACGCAGACAACGCAGCCAGTCCTGGCAACTGAAATTTATTTCAGTAATATCTTGGCGAGTTTATTTTTATAGAGTAATAAAAATAATTTAAAACGCCATAAACCGGGATTTAAACGCTAGATAACATACCCGGTACCCAGTTAAATACCCGTTTTAACCATATGCCAGGAATATGCTAAGGAATATGCCAAGAATATACTTGGAATATGCTAGGAATATGCTAGGAATATATGCTTGGAATATGCTAGGAATATGCTTGGAATATGCTAGGAATATTCTATATGGAAAATCCTATAAATACCCAACCCCATCACTTGCAAAAACCCACAAAAATTTGATCTAAAAGCTCTAAGTTGAAGCCATACTTCATACCTGAGCTATTCGATCAAGATTTACTAGCGGGGACCCTTTGTAAGTGTTCCTTCGTTCTCTTTATTCGTTTAGCGTTAAAAGTCAAACTTTGTTTGACTTTCTACGTTGACCAATTTATGGTCAATGCGAAGTTCGTTTGAACTTCATAACGTGAGCGTAATCACGATGGTTATAGTCCCTAGAGACTATACCTACTGATTACCACGTTATCTAGGCTCAGTGACGAGTCGTAGTTTCGGCCAAAATGCGCATTTACGCGTATTTTGTAACCAAACTACTCTTGGGTATCAAAACCGTTTGTTTTGATACCAAACCTGTTTTCTAAACTTAGTTAAGCATGTTTTAACATGCTTAGCTCGTCACTTTTAGTTTAAGTGCTTATATAGGGTCGTAAGGTAAGCGATCTAAACAATCGCTTATACTTTCGAACCCGACCCGTTTGGTCGATCATTAGGATCCGACCAAACACATTAGGTGACCATAGTATATAGGGAATAACCTTCCGAGGTTATACCTTATGGTCGCTTCGTTTAAGTAGTTATATGATAGGTAGTTTATATGCCTTAGGTAAATTACCAAAATGCCCTTTTTATGCCAAAATTCATTTTAAGCATATGTAACATAACTTTTGACATCTAAACTGATTGGGCAACAATATTAGACATGTTAAGGCATATTTTACTTGTCATAGGACTAGTTAGGCAGTCCGAACGCGTTTTACGCGAACGACGCGTTAAAGTAGCATAGGCTACCTAAACGGGTCGTAATGGGTCGTAAGCACTTAGGTTAGGTTTCATTTAGTATGTAGGCTTTGTTAAACCATACTACATGAGTTCCCATACTCATTTGGTTTACGAGACCTCATTCTATCCGATCCTCCGATTTAGGTCCGGTATATTAACATAGTTACCTATATTAGGTGCCGTTTGATATCCGTGATCTCTAGCATTGTTTGGTTGTTACTCAAGGACTACTAAGCAATCTCAAGTGAGTACATAGACCCCTCTTTTACTGTTTTCCAAACATTTTGGGGTGAAACACATGTGCCTACTTGTTACTTTCATGCTTTCCTTCTTTCACATCATATACTTGCTATGTTCATTAGTACATTTATAGTACATGATTTCATTGTGTTTTGCTATGTATGCCCATTGTGTGCATACTTAGTACATCGTTTTACATTACATTTCATGCTATGTATGCCCATTGTGTGCATACTTAGTACATTGTTTTACATTACATTTCATGCTATGTATGCCCATTGTGTGCATACTTAGTACATCGTTTTACATTACATTTCATGCTATGTATGTCCATTGTGTGCATACTTAGTACATTATTTTACATTACATTCTATGCTATGTATGTCCATTGTGCGCATACTTAGTACATTTATTATTCATCACATGCTTACATTTTGGTATGACATTTGGTTTGTTTAAATGGGACAATGTACATTCATTAACACCGATCATGCCGCTCGGTAGTAGGTAGTGGTACCATAGGACTTGACAACTCCCATTCCTGAAATCCCGGGTTTGTTTGGATTGGAAGGAATGCCCGAATCCGAATACATTTCTAGGTGGACCTTAGACTTTGTGCTAGGGTTTATTCTACAGTCGCAAGGCTTGGATGTATGAATTTTCACAATACCGCATAGATGTTTATATCAGTATAGCATGCATTTATTACACAAAACATAACTTTGATTTAAACCATGTTTTACTTCAATACCTTGTTTTTGTGCATTTTACATATGGTTTGGTTGATATATTTCACTCACCATACATACACATTTTGACATTAATACACACAATTCATGATTTACATTAGACATAGACATTAGACATGGTTTTCACACAAACATTTTGACATTTGATTATACATAAACATTTTACTTTGGTGGTTTGGTTTGAGTAAGTGATTTAAGTAACGAGGCGTGTGTAATATGATACAAGCATGGTGGATACGCCGCTGGTACTTCCTATATATAAGTGTTTGTATGGTATTACATATCGTAGCGTTATTTAAATCATTTCAATTTAGACATATAACATTTTATACAAATAACATACTTTTCACAAGACATTGTTTTACAAAACAACTTATCTTATACAAACTCATTTTACTTGGTTATTCATTTAACCATACTTTATTCTCTTATTTATACATATCATCTGATTTTATCACTTTTCAAATGATTTACAAGACAAAGCAAATTACAAGGTTCATGACTAAACATTTTCTTAAACATAAGTCATGAATTCTATTTTCACAAAACCTATGTATCTCACAGGCATTTTTATGCTGACGTACCTATTTTCACATGTGTTTCAGGATATGATGCATAGGATTTATCAAGATACACTTAGGCGGACTTGGGCCTTAGTGACAATAAAAGATGCAAGACTAGTTATTTATGTTATATTTCTTTGATTGTCAAGACATTGTAACTCTTTTAATCAATAAAACAATATTTCAATTTCCATGTGTTATGAAACAATGATTCTGTTACAACACTCCCCGACGTTTCCGTCACGCTTTGTTGTTTTACGTGGTCGGGGTGTGACAATAAGGGTGAATACCAACCTCACCGAAAACACTCTCTCGTATCTCAAGAAGCTGCTACTACACAATATGGACATCTTTGCATGGTGTCCCGAAGATGTGACCGGTATCCCTCGAGATATCGCCGAACACGAGCTCAAAATCCCACCCAATGTGAAACCTGTTGTTCAGCAAAAAAGAAGTCTAGCTCCAGATAGAAGCCTGGCAGCATGCTGTGAGTGCATATGTTTATCGCTTCTGTCAATAACGTACCGTAGCTGAGAAATATTCAAGTCAAGGTTGTTCAAAGCTATAAACATTTAGGATGTTGGTTCGTACGAATGTACAATGTCCATTCGTAGTTAGAAGTCTGTTCGTACGTATGTATAAAGTCCATCCTTAGTTAGTCTTTACCTATAAATAGGGAGCTAGTCTTAACATATTAGAACTTTTGCTCATTTGGAGATCTAAAGAGAGAAACTATCTCCAAGTTGATTCAAGGTGCTTGTAATTCTCAAGATTATCAATAGAATCAACATTTAATCATGTTCTTGTGCCTGATCCACTCACGTACACGGATTCCGCACGTGATACGTGATCTACGCAATCATCGGTGTTACAAATTCGATCTGAAAATGAACATACAAGTGGTATCAGAGCGGGAGATCGATTGCACCGATTCAAGATACAAGAATTCAAGAAATTTCATCAGAATCAGGGCTGAATTTGATCAAAATCGTCACATTTCTTATTCTACTCACTTTCTTCATTTTTTTTGAACTTTAAGTTCAGATCTACGGAGATTTAACGGTTAGAATCAGCTGAATTTAGGACATATTGTGCGAAAAGTGGTGTTAAACAATCCTCCAAAGTTTCAAGTTCAAATTCAAAGGAAATCGTGGTCAAATTGACGGAAAACTGTGATGAACAAGCTGTTTTGCACGCTGAAAACAAGTCCATTCGTTCGGAATTAAGTCCATCCGTTCAGAATTAAGTCCATTCGCTCAGGAAATTGTTTATCCATAGAAGTTTATCCGCAAATAAGTACATTCGCAAACTACTCCATCCACAGAATTGATTCCATCCGCAGAATCTGATCTATTAGTTTTTAATCAGTACATTCTAACTTTTAAGGGTTACTAGATTTTAATAATCTTAACTGTTATTCATTAGTTGGCATTAATCCCAACTTATGAAATTCCCCAAGACAATCCCAAATTGTAAGAATTTAGCCCTCATCGATCCTTTTCTAACTGAGTTATAACCCAGTTAGTTTTTTTTTTGCTGATGTGACAGCTTACGTGGCACAAACCTAGTTATTAGCTGATGTAGCTGCTTTTCTAACTGGGTTATAACCCACCACCATCAGCTGCCACCACTACCACCACCATAAACCGCCCTGGTGGTGGAGGTGGCGGCTGATGGCGATGGTTGTTGATGGTGGTGGTGGTGGTGGCGACGGCTGATGGTGGTGGTTATTGATGGTAATGGTTGTGGCGGCGGCTAATGGTGGTGGTTGTTGATGGAAGTGAAAGTTACGATTATTAAAATCCAATAACTAGTTTTATGCCACATAAGTAGCCACATCAGCCAACAAATAGGTTTGTGTCACGTAAGTTGTCACGTCAGCAAAAAACTAAATAAGTTATAACCCAGTTAGAAAAGAATCGATGCGGGCCAAATTCTTACAAGTTGAGATTGTCAGATGAAATATTTTAAGCTGAGATTAATGTCGGTTGATGGGTAAAAGTTAGGATTATTAAAATCCAATAACCTAATTTTATTGAAGAATACATCGAATCATTTGCAAATAAGTTCACATACAAACACTTAATGTGCTCTTGCTATTAGTTTTGCCTAAAACTCGACCGTTTTCTTGATCTATCCTATAGAGGATTTAGGGGTTGTTTGGTAGCCTCTGAATGATTATTAAAAGGCTACCTTTTAATGGAACCATTAAGAATTTTACCAATGAGAACGTAGAAGAATGTGACATGTGATGATTTACCATTTAGATGTTACTTCTTAACCATTCAGACTTGAGATTACCTCTTATTCATTCAGAAGTTTTAAACCATTAAGAGATAACATCTGAATGGTCATTAAGAGGCTACCAAACAGCCTCTTAGTGTAACCAAATAATATACCTTTCATTACGAAAGTGTGTTGGTCATGATCAAAGTTATTATGGAGAGTTCTAACTAATGATCAATACCTTCAAACTAAATTTTTCTTAAAAAAAATATTTATTCCACGCTGTATTAAGTTCAGTAACTAAAAAAACATCAAAATGATGTTCTATACATACGATAACAATAAAAATACTAAAATGTAAGTCTTAAAACACCATTTACTTATTGTTTCATTACGATTATGACTTTATTTACTTATTGTTTCATTACGATTATGACTTTATGCAACAATTACCCATATGTTTGCTAAATGAGGCACTTTTAATCTTTCGGAGTTATTGAATACTTGGGGGTACTTTTTGAAACTTTGGTGAACCTTATGGGTGTTTTTAGAAAATACAACATAAAGTATAAAACAAGGATAGGGGCCAGTGACGTGAAAGCAATAAAAGTATTCAAAGTTACCGTTAAATTTAAATAGTGCGTTGAAAACAGAAGTGACGTTAACTTCCAAAGGAATATTCAAACATCTGGTTTTGAAAACCCACCCACCTGGTGAGTCAAGTGTAACTTATTCAAATATAGGGTTGCTTAAATTTGAATTGATCTAAATTTAAGCGGGATAAGCTATCATCATATACCAAGTTTGACTAAGTTACGTGTTTAAACGAGTCTATATGTATAGATGTTACTAGAAGGGTGCCCGCATGATACGGCGATAAACACAGACACGACCAAGGTGTGCATGGTTCGGTCAATTTAGTTATTATCCTCAACCCAAGCCGACACCGAAGTCATAGGTCAGTCTTTCTTATTATTCAATCGGTTTTCAGTTAATCTGTGTAGTTAATTCGGTTAGATTGACAGTTTTTTGTTCGGTAGCCTCAGACTTGGGTTAAAATTTTTGCTTAGAAATACATTAAATTGAGATATAAATACATGAAATGAAAATTACATGAAATCGACGTATAATATAAAATATAAAATACATTAACTACATGTATAAAAGCTAGAAATATATGAAAATATAAATGGTTCGATCAGTTCGATTAATTTTTGTTAAACGATGGCACAAAAAAAATAAACGGTTTTTTGGTTAATTCGGTTTTCAGTTAATATAGTTTTTGGTTGATTCGGTTCGATCTCGACTGTTTTTTGTTCGGTATTGATAGTGATTCCGTTATTGCTCACTCATTCACACTATTAATCATGTACATATCAATTTTTTAATTAAAAAATCTCTAACAATACTATACCCAAATTAAAGAGAATAAAATACTCGTTTATATGGTGTAATTTTACATATATAGGTACGAGATCAGGAGAAAACGCCCTAAAGTGTGAGTGTAGGATCGTGAAAAGACCTAACGAGTCGATCAGAAGAGTACTCAGACAGAATCAGAGGCGGAATTCATTGATTCTGTCTTTGTTTAGCTTGTATAACACTAGAATCACTATTAACTGTCTCTTGTATTGCTCAAAACACGATTACAAAGCTGGAGACACTTCGACAGCACCTCGGCGTCGGAAACAAGAACTATATTCTGATATCGCTTGAATGGGTATATATAGGCATGTGATTCCGCTTGAACATGCTCAAGCGGAATTAACATCTTCAAGCGAGATATCATTCAAGAGGAATTAACTCTATGATTTCGCTTGAACTTGTATACCTGATTTCGCTTGAAATGACACTGTGTCATTCAAGCGGAATCACCTATATTCCCATTTCTCGTTTTTCGTGCTCTAATCTATCAGTTCTAAACTAAGACTCGAACGGAGATGAAGTCGACAGACAACTGCACCAACAGACTCCCCCTAGAATGTTGATGGGATCTTCAGTGAGAGTCTTCAATATGACAACTCTTCAATCTTGATCGATCTTCTTCAGGAACTTTTCCTGGAATCATGTACCCGGATCTTTTCTCTAGCTCTAACCTCGTCAGACTCCCCCTTTCATCAAGCTGGGATTTTCAGTCTGGAAATAGTTATCGCCTTTGAAATCCAATCTTGGCTTTAACTCTGTTTAAGCTCATCACCTACACAATTCTCAACAAAACATAAGTTTTTACTTGAATCAATAAGAAAAACTTACTAGTAATAGTTACATCAAGTTCAAATTAATGACCCTGATTAACTAATCTCAACTTCTTTCTTAATTCAAAATTTTTCAATTCAGTATACACACTTCCCAAACCAGTTCATCATGTTCAGCACGTGAAATTTTGAATATCAGCTCTTCAACATCAGTTGTCGAAAATCTTTTTGAATTTTTGAATATAACAGAAATGCAATAAAGAAATATTTACAAACAATATTTTTGTGAGTTTGTGTAAGAGGATCATATCAGTTTATGTGACCAATCACTAGCACCGTTAAGCTTTAAACATTTTAAGTTCTAAACGATTCACATAGATTGACAATATTTTTGTCCACTTAAACTCAATCTAAAAACTTTCGACATGCTTACCGATACGTTAAGATATATTAATATTGCACTAAGTTCTTATGGACCCCACGATCTCAGCATATCCCCTCATCATGCAATACACTGACCCAAATAATGCCTTTAAACTTTTATCAACTTTGATTTGTGCAAAAACAAAGCAGAATGTTTAAACATTAACAATCAGGTCGATACTTCCGTATACGCAGAGAAAGTCCAATGTTTAAACAAAATAAGAAAAATAAAACAATTTGAAGTTGTTTAGGCTTTAACCACCAGGTCGATACTCACGTATACGCAAAGGTGATCCAAAGCTTAAACGAAACACCAAAGAAAATAAAGCAGAACGTTTAGGCAATAACATCCAGGTCGATACTCACGTATACACAGAGGATGTCCAATGCTTAAACAAAAATAAAGAAATAAAACAAGTTTAAATCTTTGCAAAATGAAATGCACAATCACAACGACTTTTCAGCAAAGTTGTGAAAGTTCACAGACTTAACCAGTTTTATGTCTTTCAACAATCAGCAATTACTGAGTAGGCACACAATCAAGAAGGACAAAACTAAGTACTATGCTTTTGATCATGTTTCCCACTAGAACTACGCTTTTTCATTTAGATTTGTATCGTTATCGCAAATCTACTAGTCTAGCTGAGCCTATCGTCACATCTTTAGTGAGACCGTTTATTACATTATATCTTTCCATTTCTTTAGCATGCTGGGACAGTCCAACTGATCTACTATCATTTCCTCTTTTATACAACAAAACTCATTTTTTCATTTTTCAATGTTTTTGGAATTTTCAAATTTTCAATTTTTTTTTTAAATTTTACTCCCCTTAAAATCAAAATATGTCTCAATTTTGATTTTCTGGGAAAATTTGAAACCAAACTGTACAAGGTAAAGTGACAACATGATGAGAATTACTTCAATTCTCCATTCACTTGGCTTAAACAATCAGAACTCCCCCTGACAACAAAACATTTTCCCATGGTGATTTCAAAACACTTAAGTTTGTTTTAATCAAAATGGTTTTTCCGGAAAATTAGTTTTGTAAGTCATTTCTCAAACATGGGGATCTTTCATCACCTAGTTTTCTTCGATCACTTAAAAAATTTACCAAATTTTCAACACAATCACTAGTAGAAAATCAAGTACAATTTAATGTCCCTGATTTACCACATGTAAAACGAAATCACTTTCGTGAATTTATCAAGAAATATGCCGATTCATGCTCCACTCTTACCAACCTGGGAGCTCCGGCAAGTCAGGTTTTTCATTTAAAGAGTTTCACCCAAGCCTGACGGTCCTTGGGTGCTTTTGAAATTCCTTTTGACAATGATGGAAAATTTTCATCATTCATTGTCAAACCGGAATCACCATTTTTTACCTTAACACTTGGCTCCTCTGGCTTTACCATACCAGATTCATCGCCTGAACATGGCTTGTCTGACTTTAACGAGTCAGATTCATTGCCAACAACTGGCTCCTTTGTTTCCGGAGAAACAAATTCATCACCAGCAACTTTCTCTTTCTTTACTCTCTTCTCTGTCCTCAGATTTGTATCTAATGAATTCGTTTTGCTTGATTTGTCATTCTTTGGCGAGCAAGACGATTTATCAGAACTTTTATCTGTTTTACCAGTTGTATCCGAGGACAAAATCCTTTCGAGATATTCTCTCGCTTTCTTCCTCTTCTTCCTCAGTCTGTCTTTTTGCCCTTGTGAAAGCTTCACTTTCGGTTCTAGAACTTTCTGTTCTTGAACTTTAGGTTCTTGAACTTTCTGTTCTTTGGGCTTGACATTGACTATTTTCTTTGCCATTTTCTGAGATTCAGCCCTCGATCTTCTCTTTGATCTCATTGGGCAATCCCTGGCAATGTGTCCTTTGATATTGCATTCAAAGCATCTTCTCGTCTCATAACTCCAACTTTGGCAGTTAACAGCAATGTGTCCTCGAACACCACAAGTGTAACACACTCTGTTATCGTACCAATCACCACCTTCAGCCCAAACATTCAGATCATAGCACTGTTTGGCTTGGTGATAATCATTTTTCCTCTTGTTTGCTGGATTTGGCTTTTGAGCACTGTGGTCAAACCTGCAACACTTATTACCAACTGTTTTTGAGTTTTTATTTTTCAATTTTTGTGGTTTTTGATTACGATTGGATGATTGATCTGATGAACTTTTATTTTCTTTTTGAGCATTTTTCAAATTTTTCTCCTTTTGTTTTTGTTCCACTTTCTTCTTCAAAGGTTTTTGCTTAGAGCATTCTCCCTTTTCAGTTGATTGCGGAACAGTTTCTTGAAACTTTTCTTTTAATTTCAAAAACAATTTCTTTTTCTCAATTTTTTCATTTTCATCATCAGACTTTTCATCACAATCTTCAACTACGACTTTGTCATAGTCTGTGACAACGTCACTTATTGGAACAAAATTGATTGGTTTGGACAAGGAGGATTCAAAAATTCTGATGAGGTCACAAAACCTTTCAATTTCTTTTCAAGTTCATCAATTTTGTTCCTTGAATTCTCAGCTTCATTTTCAAGCTGAGATATTCTCTCAAGATGAGACTTGATTGTCTTTTCATTTTCAATTTTAATGTTTTCAAGAACAGATTTTTCATTTTCTAAATTTTTTTAACTGTTCTTGAAATTTTGTTTCATTTGCTTTCAAATTTTTGTTCTCCAGCTTTATCCTGAAATCTTCATTTTCTGAAGATTTCTTTTTGCTTTCAAATTCCTTTTCTTTCTCCTTTAAAACCTTGTTTTCTAATGTCAAACTGTTCAAATCACTTAACAGTTTAAAATTCTCAGATTTCAGTTTCTCACAATTTTCCTGCAAAACAAGAATCTGTTTGACATCTGATTTCATCTCATTCTTCAAATTTTTGATCTCCAATGCCAAACTTTCCGCATCTTTCAAGAGTTTGTCATTGTCAGCTTTAAATTTGTCACATTTAGAACACACTGAATCAGAATTCAAAGATTCAAGCTTCACAGATTCTTCATTCTCTGGAATTTTCTTTATCTCAGTCTTGTATGTTCCTACACAAAAGATTTTAACAAAATCAAGAGGATTCAAATTTTTATCAATGTAACATCCTCTCTTATAGTCATATCTCATGTTCCTTTGTGCAACAAAGCATATACAGATTCTTCTATCTATTTCAGTAATTACATCCAAATTAATTTTATCTAGATTCCCTAAATTCAATTCATCTAGATTCCCTTTAATTTTATTCATCAATGTTTTCTTCTTTTCATAATTTTCATAACTATGTGTTTGAAGTTTATTGATGAAATCAGATGGATGTAATTTTGAAAATTTGGACTCTTGTTTTATCTTTTTCAATACATCATTCCATTCAGCAGGTAATGCATCTGCAAGCTTCGATACTTTTTCAGAATCTGTCAACTTTATCTCAAACCTTTTCAATTTGTCCATTAAGTAATCAAATCTGCTTTTCATCTCTTTCACAGTCTCATTCTTTTGACACACAAAATCTTTAAGTCTAAGAGTCCAAATATGCTTATCATCTTGTTCATACATGCTTACTTTACACCAACCATATCCACTATTTATTCTTTCAATATACTCATTTTCCTTTTCATCAAATTTTTTTGCCATATTTCAACCACAACCTGTTCAAGCAAAACAATGATTTGAAGCGAAATCACTCCTAAAGCGAAATAACCCTGATGCAAAAATACTGATTTCGCTTGAACTTACATACTTTCAAGCGAAAACACTCCTTGAAGCGAAATACCTGATTTCGCTTGAAACAACTTAAGTGTAATAATCCTCTGAAGCGAAATCAACAAATTCAAGCGGAATCTGGTCAAATTTTCAAGCGAAACCTTGTTTTCAAGCGAAATCAAACTACTAATTTCGCTTGAAATAGTGCTGACATCATCAATTCGATCTGATTTTTGCAAAAATGATCAAGTTCTAATCCGATTTTTGGTCTGATTCTTTCAAGGATTTGTTAATTCAATGTTACGCACATGATATGTAAAAATCAGTCGTTTTTAACCGTGAAAACTTGATTAATTTTGAAAAGAAGATGTAGAAGTCAGAATTTTCCAGCGAAAACGAGCTAAACTGTAAGAACTCTTCCTCCTGAGCTCTGATACCACATGTAGGATCGTGAAACGACCTAACGAGTCGATCAGAAGAGTACTCAGACAGAATCAGAGGCGGAATTCATTGATTCTGTCTTTGTTTAGCTTGTATAACACTAGAATCACTATTAACTGTCTCTTGTATTGCTCAAAACACGATTACAAAGCTGGAGACACTTCGACAGCACCTCGGCGTCGGAAACAAGAACTATATTCTGATATCGCTTGAATGGGTATATATAGGCATGTGATTCCGCTTGAACATGCTCAAGCGGAATTACATCTTCAAGCAAGATATCATTCAAGCGGAATTAACTCTATGATTTCGCTTGAACTTGTATACCTGATTTCGCTTGAAATGACACTGTGTCATTCAAGCAGAATCACCTATATTCCCATTTCTCGTTTTTCGTGCTCTAATCTATCAGTTCTAAACTAAGACTCGAACGAAGATGAAGTCGACAGACAACTGCACCAACAGTGAGAACGGTGAGAACGCATCCTGATGGAACACGTGGCGCGGATGTAATCAGGGTCTGAGGGGTTTTTTGTGTGGGATCGTTTTCAGACCCGAACGAGTCGATCAGAAGAGTTTTTGCTCGATACGAAAGGCGGAAACAGACGTATCAAGTTCAATTCAGCTAGATATTCACTTTAAACTGTCAATTGATTGATTTGACAAAGAATTACAGCGAGATGACACTTCGGCAGCACTTCGTGGCTTCAACCGGAATTACACAACTTACTCTCAAACGAAATCAGGACTCTACTATATATAGACAAGCTAATTCCGCTTCAAGCAGCCTCAAACGGAATCACGACTCAAGCGGTATTACCACTTCAAGCGAGATTACCTGTTCAAGCGAAATTAACCAAGTGATTTCGTTTGAAATGGTTTTTGACCATTTCAAGAGAAATTAGCCTTTTAACATGTTTTCTCGTTTTCCGTGCCCTGATTTATCTACAAACAAACAAGACTCGATACAAGACGAAGTCGACAGACGCATGCACCAACAGACTCCCCCTCGAATGTTGACAAGTCTACTGTGTCGAGTCTTCGCATCTTCAGTCTTTATCAGTCTTCTCATGCTCTCTGAAGTATCTAACACTGTAAAGCTTCTTCAATCTTCTCTCTTCTCTTTATCATTTCCAGAATCTCAACCTGACTCTATCTTCTCTTGATCAGATCTCTTGATTCCTTAAGTTCATCAACATCATCAGCTAGCTAGAATCTCAGGATCAGAACCTGGCTCTTTGTCATTCAGACTCCCCCTTTCGATACGCTGGGATCGAGTCTGGCTTATTCAGGTTCAAGATCGTGACCTGGCTCACATCCTGCTCAGAATCAAAACCTTGCTATCCTGCACATTCTTAACCCAGAAATAAATTTCACAAATTTAAAATTTTGACAAATTTATTCTCTGTTTACCACTTGTATGAATAAAATGATTTAACATTTAAAAACTTCTGATGACCACTTGTAAGCAAAACATTCAAAACTTTTTTCTCATTTCACAACAACTCTCCCAAACCTGTTCATCATGTTTAGCACTTGGAATTTTGAAAATCAGATCTTCAACATCAGTTATCGAAAATCTTTTTGTAATTTTTCAAAATTTATACTAAAACACACTGAAAATCTTTTTGGATTTTGAATTTAAAATAAAATGCAGTAAAGAAATATTTACAAACAATATTTTTGTGAGTTTGTGTAAGAGGATCATATCAGTTTTTGAGACAAATCACCAACACCGTTAAGCTTTAAAACATTTTAAGTTTTAAACGATTCACTTAGATTGTCAGTATACTGATCCACTTAAATTTTCACACAAAGTTCAACTGTTTCGAGATACGAGATTAATGTTTTAAGAACTTAAACTTATTCGCGTGTCCCACCTCAGAATATACTCCCGTATCCAGATCCCAATATTCAGTCTTACAGGTGAGTATACCTAGATGATATTTGTAAGGGGTTAATTGCGAAGAACCGTGAGAGCTCAGGTCAGAACTTCCGTTCAGCAGAGAGATGACGGCTTCGACTTTTGGTGGGTCCCCTTTAGAGGAACTTTTTTACAACAGCACATGATTTGCATTTTTCAATGTTTCATCATTTTTTATGCTGAGGGCAGGCTTTTATTTCAAGCAAGCGTAAAGTATTCTCCGGGGACTAGGCCATTGCTTTCGTAAAATCAGAAGTCCCGGGATAATACCCCAGATATCACTAAGCATAAAGACCTAGTATCTCAGAAAGAGGGGTCCTTCAAACAAGATTTCGGGGGTTACCCATATATCCGAGAGATGTTACCCACGATATAAGCAAGTTTGAAATTTAGGTTTATATCTCGTCACAATCTACTAAATGTGCAAAAACCTACTGGCACATCATCAGTGAGACCTTTATCACATTTTCAACTTTCCAATTCTTTAGCATGCTGTGATAGTCCACTGATGTACTATCATTTCCTCTTTTTGACAACAAAACTCATTTTATGATTTTATCATGTTTTTGTCTTAAATGTTTTTGGATTTTCCGAAATTCTTACTCCCCCTAAAATGCAAAATCATTTAAAGGAAATTTGAAAACAAACTGTACAAATAAAATGACAACTGATATCAAATCACTTCAATTCGCCATCCACTTTGCATAAACAATCAGAACTCCCCCTTATAACAAAACATTTTCCCATTATGATTTCAAAACACTTAAGTTTGTTTTAATCAAATGGTTTTTTTCGGAAAATTAGATTTGTTGATTTCATAAAACCACTTGCAGATTAGGGGATCTCATCACATTGTTTTTCAAAATACCACTTGTAGGAAAGATAGTTAACAATTTTAGATTAAACAACAAACACCACTTGTAGAAAATCAGGTACAACTTAATGTCCCTGATTTACCACTTATAAGTCGAAATCACTTTTGTGAATTTCTCAAGAAATATGCCGATACCTGCTCCACTTATACCAACCTGGGAGCTCCGGCAAGTCCAGAGTTTACTCTTCATAATAAGTTCCATCCCAGTCACAAACCTGGGACGACCCATTCTTACCTGGTTTCTTCATTTTCTTCTCATAAAATTCTTTAACTCCCTTTACCTTCCCATCAACCATTTTTCCAAAAATGTGTTTCACTTTGGAGTTAAAAGTTTTTTCAATATCAAATTCTTTCTTTTCAGAGAAAAATTGATTTGAAATCTCAGTTTTCCCAACTTTTTGCATAAAATTTTCAGCCCTCAATGGTGGAAAATTTGCATCATCCATTGGCGGAACTGATTTCTCATCTTTTGAAACAAATTGTGACTCCTCTGACTTTGTGGAATCAGATTCATCGCCTGAAAATAGCTCCTCTGATTTTGACGAATCAGAATCATTGCTAGAATTTTCATTAGACTTCTTAACAACCCATTTTTGGTTGTCAAGTTTTGCTGTTTTCTTGTAAAATCTGTTTGAACATTCATCAATTTCAAATTTTGAGTTCTTGAAAATTTTTGTTCTGTCAATTGGTGGTTCAAACACAACCTCTTTATCTTTCAGTTTACGGGAAACTCCCTGTTTTGATTGAATTGCCTGAGGACAATTTTTGGCAATATGACCACTTGTTTTGCACTGAAAACAGGTTCTTGTTTCTTTCAACTGATCAGCAAGCTTCATTTCTTCTTGCTTTTGCGTAAGGAAATCTCTATTCGACTGCTTTCTGAACAAATTTTCTTTTTCCTCTTCTGTAGATGTACCTGAAACAAATATCATTTTTGATTTAAAGTCTCGAACATATTTTTCATTTTTATAATCTTCTGGTGGAATAAATCCAAGACCTTTCTTTTTGAAGTTACCGTTATGGTTTGGTTTCTTTCGATAACCAGAACCAAAAAATAGTCATGAACCTAAAAATGTTTTCTTTATAAAATCATGTGAAAATTTATGAGAAATTTGATGATATAAAAGAATGATGCATAAATAAATAATCAAGTAAAATGAGTTTATAAAATAATGTTTTGAATAAAATGTTTGTAGTATATATAAAAATATACTTTGGTTTTAAGAAAGTCGATTAGGTAATATATCAAAATATATTTCGGTTCCAAAATCGTTAAACAGATAGTATATTAAATATACTTTGGTTGTCAAAATAATCATTTTCGATAGTATATCAAAAGTATACTTTGGATTTATGTATAACATATTAAACTATGTTTTGGTTGAATAAATAACATATTTAAAATATGTTTTTGGTAGTTAACAAAATATATGTTGTTTTGTACAATATCAAACATGAGAGTATATCAAACTATACTTTTGGGAGTATAATAAAATATACAATAAAAGTGTGATTTAAGAATTCAATCAGACCTTAGTGCATCAAACTACACCAATTGAGACTATAGAGATACCACGAAAGTAATCCGTATTTGGATAAAATATTGGTTTCTGACATTCCATGACAACAGGAATGGGGTGTCTAGTCCTATAGTGCTATATCATACTACCAATCGGTCTTGTGAACATAAATAAGTACAATTAAACAATAAATTTTATAATCTTTGAAAAATCGGTGTTTAAACCATAAATAATCATTCGGTTTGTCAAAAGATGAGTACTAATATGTATAATCAATTATACTTTGAAATCATGAACATAACAATTAGGTACACATGCTTCACCCCAAAACATTGAAAACAGTAAAAGAGGGGACTATGTACTCACTTGAGGGTGCTTAGAAGTCTTGAACAACAACCACGCAAAGCTAGAGGGAGTACGGAATCAAACGGTACTAAGGACGCGGGCTCGATTAATGGCATTGCTACTCCTAATAATGGGCCGGTCATTATGCATCTCTTGTATGCGGACGATTCTATTGTTGTGGGTGAATGGTCCAAGTCTAAAGTGATAAACATAGTGAGAGTGCTCCGGTGCTTCTTTATTTGCTCGGGTCTTAAAATAAATATTGATAAATCAAACTTATACAGTATCGGGGTGGGGATGGAAGAAACAAGAGAGATGGCCAGTGTGGTGGGTTGTAATCCGGATCTTCTTCCTTTCAAATACCTTGGCCTTAAAGTTGGGGCCAATATGAACCGGATTACCAACTGGCAACCTGTGTACGATATCTTTCGCAATCGATTGGCAAAATGGAAATCTCATCTCTTATCGATAGGTGGAAGGGTTGTCATTATTAAATCGGTGATGGAAAGTTTACCTTGTTACTACTTTTCTTTATACAAAGCTCCAAAGAAGGTGATTTTAGACTTGGAATCTATGATTAAAAAACTTTTATGGGGCGGTTCTATCGAAGAAAGGAAGATGCATTGGGTGGCTTGGGACCGTGTGTCGAGTCATAAAAAAGATGGAGGTTTAGGGTTAAACAAACTCAAGGAAATTAATTTGTCGCTTCTTTCCAAATGGGGTTGGAGATATAAAACGGAAAACAGTAGCTTATGAAAAAGAATGATTGATGCGCTTCACTTTAGTCGAGTCGGATGGGAATGCATTCCATTTAAGAAAACGTTACATGGAGTTTGGAATAATATCGCTAAGGTTTTTATTAATAGCAAGGCTAGAGGAATTCATCTCCGGAATTATATGAAGGGCGTTGTTGGTAACGGTAACAAAATCTCGTTTTGGCTTGATCCTTGGATCATTATTGAACCGATCAAGCTGAAATTCCCTGATTTATTTAGAATCGAGGCTGAGAAGAAATGCAAAGTCACGGATCGAGTCAAGAGAATCGGCTCGGATATGGAAGTTGAATGGAACTGGAATTCTGTTATGACTGAGATGGGTATGATTGCAGATCTGCAGCAGCTTCGTTCCCTTCTGGTCTCGGTTCAGATTGAAGATAGAGATGACAAGTGGACGTGGTCTCCAGATCGTGACGGTACTTTTGTAGTTAAATTCGTTAAGCGTCTTTTTTACTTGGATAGGGATTTAAGTAATAGTTTTGTAATGGATTGGTGTAAATGGGTTCCTGACAAATGCAACATACATGTGTGGAGATCGGAAATGGAAAAAATCCCGACGAAGGTTGCGTTAAGGAAAAGGAACGTTCTTCTTGGCGAACCGACATGTCCGCTCTGTTTTTCTGCAGATGAGTCGGCCGAACATTTGTTCACAGCCTGCTTTGTGGCTTCGAACCTATGGAATGGGATTAGTTTGTGGTGTAAGATCCCGTTTATTTATGCGTTTTCGATTAAAGACCTCCTCGGCATTCATAGGGATCTTCAGGCCTCGGAGAAGAAGAAAGAAGCGGTGCACGGAATTATTATTATAGTTTGCTGGAGTTTATGGCGAGTGAGGAACAAACTGATATTTTCTAATAGTCCGGTAAGTATAGATAGGATTCTTAGTGAAGTTAAAGCTTTAGGATTCCTATGGTTTTCGAATAGATCACAACATAAAGGGATAGAATGGGAAGAGTGGTGCTCTTTTGTAAATATGTAGTTTTTTTGTAGTCTTTGGTCGGCCCGGTTTGGGTCGGCTGGTTGTTAATGAAGTTTACTTTAAAAAAAAAACTAAAACAATAATCAAGCTTCTCAAGTATTACACTCAAGCCAATCAAACTTTTAATGTGAAGAAAAAATAGTCATATTTTAGAATGTGATTCAATGTTTTAGAATCACTCAAATTTACATAAATTCCTTCCAAGAAAAAAGATACTTAAATTTCATAAATGTCGCCAGGTTACAACGGATGACAATTTTATTTTATTTTTTGTTAAATTCTAGAGCTAACAAGTGAAGGTAAAGGGTCAAGTTAATTGGAAACCCTTTAATTCTAAGCCAACACTCGCGTTACATATATGAGTCATATAGGCTTATATGTGACAATTTTATCCCAAGTTGTACGAATTTATTTGTAAATTCTATACGACACATATCTCACTATACGATATGTATAGCTACTGTTAGGATCTGAGTTTCTTAGATTGTGTTTTGTTTAATAGTAATGAAGATGAAACAGAGATAAATTTCAGTGGAAGTATGAAATAAACTTTTAACACACAATCAATGAGAGAATAAGTTTAAGCTGTCACACCCCGACCACGTAGAACAACCAGACGTGGCGGAAACGTCGGGGAGTGTTGTAACAGAATCATTGTTTCGTAACCATGGAATAAATAAATTCTGTTTTATTGAATAAATGAACTCATTGTTTTAATACAATCAAATAAGTACAACTATGATCTTCCAAGTTTTAAAGTTGCTAAGGCACGACTCCATCCTAAATGTAGCATGTATCAACAATCATTGCAAAGCAGTACCTGAAACATGTGTAAAAATAGGTACGTCAGCATAAAAATGCCTGTGAGATACATAGGTTTTGTGAAAATAGGATTCATGACTTGCAAGTTTTAGAAAATGTTGTTTAGCAAAAGTCAGTCATGAATCTTGTAAATTGATTTGTTTTGTAAATCGTTTGAAAAACAATAAGTTCAGATGATATGTATAAATAAGAGAATAATGTATGGTTAAATGAATAACCATGTAAAATGAGTTTGTATAAGATAAGTTGTTGTAAAACAATGTCTTATGAAAAGTATGTTATTTGTATAAAATGTTATATGACTTAAATTGAAATGATTCAAATAACGCTACGATATGTAATACCATACAAACACTTATATATAGGAAGTACCAGCGGCGTATCCACCATGCTTGTATCATATTACATACGCCGCGTTACTTAAGTCACTTACTCAAACCAAACCATCAATATAGAATGTTCATGTTTAAACCAATAGTCCAATGTTATTGTATAACTTAAGTTAAATGTAACCCATGTAATGTGTAAACAAAAGTTATGTATGGTAAGTAAAATGAGATTTCTTAAACCACAAGTAAAAATGTACAAAACAAAGTGTTTGAATAAATCAAAAGTTATGCTTTGTAAAATAATGTAAGGTTAAACGAATAACCTTATAGTAGCATATTAAAAGTATACTTTTGGATTTGTAAATAACATATTAAACTATGTTTTGGTTTCATAAATAACATATCAAAATATGCCTTGGATGTGATACATAATATATTAAACTATGTTTTGGTTTTGTAAATAACATATCAAAATATGCTTTGGATGATTAACAAAATATATATGTTTGTTTTGTACAATACCACACATGAGAGTATATCAAACTATACCTTTGGGAGTATATCAAAATATACTTTAAATGTGTGATTTAAGAATTCATTCAGACCTAGTGCATCAAACTACACCTTTGAGACTATAAGGATACCACAAAGGCAATCCCTATTTGGATGGAGAAACAAATTGGTTTCAGATATTCCATGACAACAGGAATGGGGTGTCTAATCCTATAGCGCTATATCATACTAACAATCGGTCTGGTGAACATAAAATAAGTACAATTCAACATTTTATTTTATGTTCATTGAGAAATCAGTGTTTAAACCATAGATAGTCATTTAGTTTGTCAAATGATAAGTAATAACATGTATAATCAATTATACTTTGAAATCATGAAAATAACACATAGGTACACATGCTTCACCCCAAAACAGTTTGGAAAACAGTAAAATAGGGGAACTATGTACTCACCTGAGATTGCTCAGAAGACCTAAGATAACCACCAAGCAATGCTAGAGATCACGGAATCAAACGGCACCTAATATAGGTAACTATGTTAATATACCGGACCTAAATCGGAGGATCGGATAGAATGAGGGTTCGTAAACCAAACGAGTATGGAGACTCGTGTCATATGGTTTAACAAAGCCTACATACTAAATGAAACCTAACCTAAGTGCTTTCGACCCATCGCGACCCATTAAGGTAGCTTATGCTACTTTAACGCGTCGTGCGCGCAAAAGCGCACTCGAGACGTCTAACTAGCCCTATGACAAGTGTTATATGCCTAAACATGTTACATAATCAGTTATGTGGCAAATGTTTAGGTTACATATGCTTAATTACCAATTATACATGAAAAGGGTATTCTGGTAATTTACCTAAGGCATATAAACTACCTATCATACAACTACTTAAACGAAGCGACCATAAGGTATAACCTTGGAAGGTTATTCCCTATATGCTATGGTCACCTAATGTGTTTGGTCGGATCCTAATGATTGACCAAATGGGTCGGGTTCGAAGGTATAAGCGATTTATTAGATCGCTTACCCTTACGACCCTAGACAACGTGGTAATCAGTAGGCATAGTCACAAGGGACTATAACCATCGTGATTACAATCACGTTGCGAAGTTCAAACGAACTTCGCATTGACCATAAACTGGTCAATGCAGAAAGTCAAACAAAGTTTGACTTTCGGACTCGAAAAGCAATAAAAGAACGAAGGAACACTTACAAAGGGTCCCCGAATGCTAATCTAGATCAAAATAGCTCAGGTATGAAACAAAGGTTTCAACTTAGAGCACATTAGATCAGATTCTTGTGAGGAAAAGTGAAGGGTGGAGGTGGGTATTTATAGTTTTCGGTTCACCGTTAGGATCGTTTCTTGGAGAAGAGGGAATGATCACATCCCTACACTTGTTGGAATGTTGTGGTAACTGATTTTGGCCACCATAAGAGATTAACACGTGGCACTTGACCTTTGGAGAGTGTTTAAGTCTGAAAATCAGCAGCCAAAAACGATTTTCTGCATCTGACCTATGCTTGCGCACCGCAACACTGAGAGTGTTGAGGTGCGCAAGGCACCTGCAGACCAGAATGTTTCATAAATGGCAAAACAGGCCCCTGGAGCTCCAAACTTGCTATTTGATGCATTTTTGACACATTCAAGCCCCGTTAAGCCCATTTCAAAGCTCTAAAATGAAGTTAAAGTATAGGGAACTTAAAATGTGCTTAAAAATATCTCGGATGTCGGTTCGTTTGGCCGTACGATCGCGATGTTCGGTTAATTACGACGGAATGCGCATAAGCGCGAAAAACGATCCAAATTGCGTGACGAATGGATTTTTCTTATGCCAAACACTAAAATAAAATATTTTAGTGCTTACATAAGTTTTTGGATGTCCGGATGTATTCAGAACGTAAGTTATGCGCGAAAGTGCAAACTTATGCACTTTTTGACACTTTTAGTCCCTGAATGACCCAAAAGTTTATTTTAGCACACCGAACCCCTCAAAGCCTATTTCTAAGCTATATAAAGGATATTTAAGGTGTGTTTAACTTATGGTCATGTTCCGGAATGTCTGTTACAGTTCAAATTGGCATACTTTCGCAGTTTGTCAAGTTTAGTCCCTGTAAGCGATTTAACTTGTTTTTGCCATACCAAAGCCTTTAAAACTTATTTCTAAGTTATGTAAAGGTTATTTAAGGTATGTTAAGTATATTTCACTATTCCGGAGTGTTCGTTGGATTAAACTGGTTATATTTACGCATCTGAGCGCGTATAACCCTCCAGAAAGCGATTTAAAGCTTAAAATCGAACAAGAGTTGATATGTGCAAACGATACACATATTTTTACAAATCCCAAGTATGAAATACAATATTTCATTGGTTTGGCATTTGTTTGATGGTTGAAGTGTCACAGGTGTCACATAAGCAAACATGTTTGTCATGAAATTGAATGATTGTATTTATTACAATACTCAATTACAATTCATGCATGCACAAATCTCCCCCTCAGCCTGAGCTCACTTGAATGTTCGTACAGAATGACTTGGTAATGAAGAGAGCTAATAGAACAGTACAGGGTATTGTTCTATTTATAGTACAGAACAACCACTGAGCATCTTTGGCTGACGTCACCATGAAAGTGACATCTAACCTCCTAACAACCTACAACCACTAACTATTACAACCACTGATAACTAAACAACTGGTTACAAGTATAATACAAAGAATAAAGTAAACTACTGATTCTTCATTCCACTGTTATAGCTCCAGCAGTGCTTTGGGTCTTCAGCAGTACTTGAGTCACATCAAAGGATTGAGCATCAGTGCTTTATCTTCAACACTCTTTTAGATCAGCAGCAGTTGTAGTGGTCAGCACTTGAGGTCATCAGATGTTAGGGTCACTGTCAAGGGGAAAGATCTGTTACAACCAACTGCTTATGATGAATCCACTGATCTGAAACAGTTTTGGCTTTATCAACTGTTCCTTTGTATGGTTCAATCCCAACAATCTCCCCCTGGAACAGATGATGCCAAAACACTTCATTATTCTGGATTTTTATTGCCTCATCAAGAATTCCCTAACTTTCCCTTTGAATTGTAATTCAAAATTCATGGAATCCTCATCATCCTCATCCCTGCATAGTGTAAGCTCAAGGAGATCTTGTAAATCTTCTACACTCAGGCCAAGTGCATTTTCCCTTGATATATGCTTCACTTCACCACTGGACTTGAGCAGAGTCAATACGTGGGTCTTTTGATCAGACTTCCACTTTAGTATCTTTGAGTCCAGTGGGTTTCTTGGGAAAGTTTTTATTTTAGATGAGTTTGGTGATGGAGGCCTGCTCAGAACTCTTTTGGCAATGTCTTGAAGCTTAGCTGAGTTAGGATCCTCTTCTATCATTCTTTTCATGGCCTCTTTCATGTAAACAGCTTCATCTGCAACATCTTCAGCATCAGTTTATTTTTGCTTCTTTCTTTGGTTTAACTCAATGATGGAGGTGTCTGATGATGTGAACAGTGGTTCAGAAGAAGGGCCTGCTGCTTTGGATTGTCAGTGGTTTTGTAAACTGGTTTCTTTGGAGCAGTGGGGTCCTTTTTCCTTAGCTCTTCCAGCCTTTTGTAGGTCTGATCAATATTCTGCTTTGACCATCTTGCTATCTGCCTAGTTATTCCATATTATGTAGCAACCAACTCTTCTCTCTTCCTTTTGTACTCCAAGGTGATATCAGCAATATTCTTATTGTATTTGCTTCAGTTTGGTGCTGATCTTTTCTTTATTGGATCCTTTTTAACTCTTTCAATTCTAGTAAGTTCTGCCTTGAGAGCAACAAGTGGCCAGTCTTGGAATTGTTCAACTTTGGCAGGGTAAAATTTTTCACTCATGATCAATTCCAAAAGATCTTTTCTCAGATCTACTTGTAAGTCAGCATCTGGTGGCAGGTTGGACATTTCTTTGTTCAAATCTCTTGCATAATCTTCTAATTGTTTAACTTTGGTGAGCAGATACTGCATTTGATTTGAAAAAGCATTATCACCCTTTCCTTTGCACTCATATTTGGCTCTTAATTCAGCTTGCCTGGCTTTGAGTTTTAGATATTCATCCATGTTGTTTGGATCTCTAAAACCAGCAAGAGAAAGGAACTTCCTTTTTGAAGGGTCATCCATTAGGTAGAACTGTTTCATTTCATTCTTTACTGGATGTAACTCTAGTGGATAACTGGCTGCTATTGGTATAACATCAGCAGGATCATGACCTTCAATAACCTTTGGATCTTTGATTGGATTGGCTAAGGTGGGAGGAATGAATGGCCGAGGTTTGGTTACATTGTAGGGTGCAGATGAAATGGGAACAGGTGCTGGTATATCATCATCATTCACCTTAAACTTTCTTTTTCTAGTATACACCTTTTTGGGAGAAGGTGTTTTTGTTTGAGTTTTAGGAATAGAAAAAATATGGCTTGAGAAGGAGTGTATGAAGTGATGGGTGATTGACTAACAGGTGTTGAAACAACTGGTGTCTCAACCATTGTTGTCACTACAACTGTTGATGTATCAACTGTTGTCTACTACACTTTGGCAGGTGGTGTTTGTAATGGAGATGTAGGTTGTGGTGTAGCAGTGGGTTGAGTGATGGGTGGTGATATAATGAGAGCAGTGGTTGAAATAACATCTGATGAAACCACTGAAGTATCCACAACTGTTGATACAACAGGTGTCTCAACATCTGTTGGTTTGGAGGTTTGATGTGAGGAACTTTTGGGGATTTGAGGAGTATGTTTGGTGATTTTGGAAGGTGTGGTTTTGGGTTGGCTAACCTTTCTGGTAGTCTTTCTTCGTTTAGTTGTAGAAGTACCATGCTCTTCCTTTTTCATCAAAACTTTCTTCTCTTGCTCAAATCTTTTTGACCCTTTTATTTCCATTGTCTCTTTCTTGTTTGCTTTTAGATCAGCAAATGCATTTAGAGTCACATCAACCTTTTTAGAACCATCTGGCCTTGGAATTTCTACCACAAGTTTAGACATTGGATCTGGTGGCATATTCAAACCTTCTTTACCCTTCTTTCCTTTCTCCCCCTTTTTGGCATCATCAGGGTTTTCAACAAAAACAACTGTAGGAGGAGAAGTGCCAGTGGTGTGAAGCAAATGGGCCTTGATTGCCTTTATATCAGCTTGTGTATCTTTGTACCTAGCTTCCATGACATTACTGAATATTTGAAGCTGAACCTCATGCTGTTGATCAGCACACTGTCTCTGTTTATGAAGCATAGGTTGAAACATGTGCCATAGCTCAGTGGGGGATGGAGTAGATGTTGCAGCAGTGGGTGGAGCTCTTTGAGATTGTAACAACTGTTGCAGCATCTTTTTTATATCTGCAACAGAGGTTTCAATTTTATCTACTCTCTCCGTCAATTCCTATTTTAAACCATCACCCAAATGAATGGGATCATCTGATTTCCCACTAGCAGTGGTTGTATCAGTAGTTGACTTAGGAAAAGTTTCCCAAAAATCATCCACTAATGCCACTTTTTCTTGGTACTGGGGACTTCTTTCCTCATCAGTGGTTACCTTAGTAAACACACCAGTGGGAATTGGAAACACACTAGTGGTCACCTTGGTTCCCAAAGAGGAAATTGCCTTCAAGGGAGTCTCTGTGATGAAACAACTGGCCAGGTGTAAATCAGTGGATTCAACACCTGTAGTTGCTGCTCCACTTGAACTACTGACATGAATTACTTGTAACTCCTGTAGTGTAGCCTCCTCAACTGTTAGTGGGTTAGCAGATATAGAGGAACCAGACTCAGTCACTTGTTGATGTATATTCTCAGTGATAGGTGGTTGAGAAGAACTGATTTGTGTCTGATCCATATCAAGTGCATCCAACAGAGGTATAATTGATGGTGGGAGTTGTGCAGTGAGGATGGGGGTGGTAAGAGAATTTGCCCCGGGAGCAGGGCTGTGGAAGATGGATTCAAGTGAATCCAGAGCTTCATAATGTGGTGTCCCTGTGGATACAACCTGATCCCTTTGAGAGGATGTAGGAGGAGTTTTAGGCTCAGGTTGAGATCTTTCTTCCATCTGCTGTGAGGAAGTAACAGCAGTGGTTATTGGTGACTTTTGTGTTGTCACAGGAGTTACTTCTGGGATCTCATCTTCCAGAAGATCCTTTTTGGAGGGTTTGGGGGGCTTTTTGGTAATTTTCTTTTTAGGCTTTTTGGTGATTGTTGGTGGGGGTTGCACAACAGTGGTTGTGCTGCTGTGTTCACCATGAGCAGTGGGCTCAACAGCAGGAACCTGAGGAGCATAGGTTGTCTCAGCTAAATTCTGCTCAGATTCCTCTGTTTGTGTTTTCAAATCCTTTGACTCTGACATCCTTGTAAAGGTTTTAGAGGACAGACTGTTTATTTGACATGGAGCACCTTGGATGAGCACTTGTGCACTATCCGCAGGTATTCTCTTTTGTAAATAATAGCTCAAAAATCTAGGAAATAACAAAAATGCTTTCTTTTTGGCTTTTATACTGTTAACACTTTTAACCATGTCATTGAAAAGTTTTCGAGAATAATTAAAATCAGCTTTTACCATGATAGCATATCCCAGATATTGAATGTCTAATGGGATTTCATTGAAAGCTGTGGTTTTATTTGAAACACACATGAGTAGGGTATGAAATATGAGAGGTGGGAAATTCCCTTTTTGCAAAGTTGCTTTATCCATTTGTCCCTCATACCCCCTTTCGGTCATATCAATCTGATACTCATGTTGTAACACCCGTTCATTTTTACTGAATATTTTAATATTCGACTAAATATTTAGGTCCCAAATTTGTGGTTTCTTTTTTTTTTTACAAACAATCTCATTCTTGGGTTATGACGCACCCAAACTAACTGATTCAATATTTTATTAACATTTGTATAAATTACAATGTTTAATTTTTTTTATGCGGAAGCTTAATCGGCGGATGGTATTCGGCTCAGCCTCGATCCCGGTCACGGTCCAGCATACTCATCAAAACCTGACATGGCAAAACACCACACCGGGTTAGTAGTGTCATTAATAACATTTTATATCATTAATAACATTGTTATTAAATAAGGAAAAATGATCCGAATTGAATCCTAAATAGCTCACTTCAATATAAGTTATGCTTTATAGGTAAAACAACGTTCATGGGTTGTTTTGAAGCTGCTACGGGGCCTCGGGGACAAAACCCGAAGCATTGGAACGCGAGAAACAAAGAAAGGGCACGAAAACAAGCTTGGGGCGTCGCCGATGCCACCTCGGGCCGTCGCCGACGCCTAGTTTGCCAGTCGGCGACGCCCGTATCAGTTCAGTTTCATCTTTTCGCAGCCAATTTTCTAACTGATCATGTACCCATTCCTTTCTCACTAACCAACCAAGGAATTCGTGACTTCCCTTGTTCTGACAAGTCACATTTAAATATTCATCTTCCCCATTCCGGTTTTCAGTTAGCGATTTACCCAACTGACCCGTTTGGAAATATCCCCAACACACCCATTCTTGGTTTCATTATCCTAATCATTTGGCTCGTGTCTTATAATACATTTCATTTGTGCCTACACTCTTAATTGAGGCACTTTTTGATAAATTATTCATCATGACTTATGATTTCAATAACCATTCTCGTTTTAACCTTGGTTATGTTTATACATGGAAATATAATCACATATATTTTCCCAGTTGAAAATGTTTGTAAACACTTAACTCATTTACCCCTTATTCTTTAGCATTCCCTCCAACCGCATCTTCATTTGTGGTTGGTAAGATAGGCATGCCCTCGCCTTCAAACATCGACCATTATGATGTTTTTCATCAAAACGACCCATTAGAGTCTCAACACCATATTGGTTCGGGTATCCCTATCTACATTAGAGGAAAGGAAACCCAAACTTAAAATTTCAATTTAAAACGTTTTAGAATGTAATCTTTACCCCAAAATCCCCAATCCGGGGCGATTTGGTCAATTTCGTTTCTAATACGCATTTATGACTTAAAACCATTTGTCAAATTCTTAAGTGTAGTTTCCATGGGTGAGTATATCACCCAACACTAACCCGATCACCTTTAGGCAACACGACCCTTACCCAAAAGTTCCATAATTATTGCGTACCTGGCACAGGTCAAAGACTAGACCCGTTTACTCTTACCCCCGTTTTCCATTGCTTTAACTGGCTAATGCATTACAGGCCATACAACACGCTTACCTGTACGTTGCGTACTTAACACACAACATTAGATATATTGGTCAACTGGTGACACCACCACCATTTAACCAGTATAGTCCGGTTAATCATGTCTTAATTTTCAACAGTGCTGTTTTCACCATTTGACCCATGTGGTTTACACCATTGGGTATAATTCAATACTTCATCATTGTTATCAACAGTGATCTTTTCTCAATTCTTTATTGACCCAAATTCTTGGTTTATACCATGGGGTCCAATTCAGTACATTGTCTTTAACACCTCATGTGTTCTGTTTTCTAACCCTTATTTTAACCCGCATCATGGTTTATACCATGGGGTTCCATTTATTACATCGTTGCAACTTTTACAAGTTGTCTATTTACAAATCTTCATTTTGACCCGTTTCATGGTTTATACCATGGGGTCCCTTTTCCATTACATATCGGTTACGTACTAGTACTCGGTAACCTTCAAATAATTGATAGATCAATATATTTACTTAACCACATTCTACAATAAGGTGTAAGTATTACTTACCTTTCATCCAAGCAAGTTCCCCCCTCGCGTCTTTGTTCCGTTTAATCTTCTTTTCCAAGCTTCACCTAGCTCGTCAAGTATCAAACTACCACATTATCCATAAGACGGTTAGATTCGTCATTTCATATAATGACTACCAGTCCCTCTGGATTTCTTGCGTATAATTTACTCAATTAGTTCATAGGTCAGTTTGACTTTCTTAAAAGTCAAACTACCTATAGGTATTATATGCTTAATCATTCTTTTCTTTCTCAACCTCATTGATTAGCTAATTTGTAGGTATTTTAAATACTTAAAATAAGCTAATATAGTATGCCTAATTTTTACAAAACCATTGTTTCATGAACACGGCAAAATATACCCAAAATACCCTTTTTCTTGAATTATGCTTATAATTAAAAAGTGCAGCAACTTTCTGCGCAACAGATTTCATTGACTTCATAGACCCACTTAACGACCATATTTTTGTGTGATCTAAAATTCTGAGGAAACTAGATTCATAGCAGTTTCCTATGCAAAAAGAATCAGCTCAATCCGAGCTTCGTAGATTTTATTATGATTTTTGCAAGATCAGCTTGGAAGCTAAAATGCTTCCAATCAGCTTGCTGTCAAAACAATTTTGTCCACTTTGGACACTGTTTTGACTTGTTTAACATCCGAATTCTACAAACATGTTCAAACATAAAACGTAGTATGTTTAAATATCTTTCCCAGCATATAAGACTCAACCTCCCAGGTCATACATGTGATTTTATCCGATTTTTACAAAACTGATGCGCAACAAATTTTAATTCCAATCAGCTTTGTTAATTTCTAAGTTTATGAACTAAGAACTCATCTTTTAACTTCTAATCATGTCCATAACTTAAACCAAATATAATAAACACATTAGACATCATTTGACACTTCAATTCATGTCAATTACTATATAGAACTTTACCAAATTTTTAGGTTACTTATGCTCCAATACAAAATGGTTATAACCATTAAGTTAAGCATTTCATCAAATACATTGAGTGCATTACTCAACATCAATCTTCTCTAACACATTCAAGGATTCTAAACCCTCAATCTCTTGCAAGATTAATCAAGTACTAACATTAAACTTTCAATTTGATCATGCATGTAGTGAATTAGATAACTAGACACTACAAGAACAAGAATTCAATGGCTAATTGCATCTAATTTGATGCATTCATCAAGTTTTTCACATAACCTATTTCATCAAACATAAAACTAACACTTACCTTGTGTTAGTGAAGTAGAAGAGTTCAAGATTATGTAAACTCAAGCCTTAAACGCTCAAATTTGGTGTGAAAGAGCTCAAAATTGCATGATGGAAAGTGGGTTAGGGCTTCCTCCTCCTATTCTCCTTCAAATGTCGACACACACTATGTGTGTGTGTTCTTCCTTTGTTAAATGCAGATTTTTAGTTAAGTTTGGTCAATTTACAACTTTGGTCCCTCAACTTTGCATTTAGTTTAATTTAAATACTAACTCTTGTTTAACTAAAACATGTGGTATATAATTTTAACTAGGCTAACACCTAGTTATTATTTCTCTAACATATATATATTTGGGAATATATATATATATATATAAATAATATAATCCCAATCCATCTTTTATTTATTCTAATAAAAGATTAGCCCACCACTCAAGGTGTACGTTGCTAACTAGGCTATCACCTAGTTATTATTTTTAACACTCGTATACATATATATGTATAAGTGTTCTTACACTCATCTATGTTATAAAATATAATATATTTTATGTCACTGCATCTTTTATTTATTTTCTTAAATAAAAGATGTCCATTTTAATATCAAATTGATAAATTTACATTTTGGGGTGTTACAAATCTACCCCCCCCCCCTTAAAGAAGTTTCGTCCCCGAAACTTGGATATATACCGAAAGGTGTAGAGGGAATCTTCCATTCCTCGCAGGTCCCCGTGGTTTCCTGCTCCCTAACGGTGTTCCCCTTTTCACCTTATATCCACCCATGTACATGTTCATGAGTGACAATTGACCTTCCATCCAGATGTTTCTCGTGTAAGGCCTCTTGGGCCACCACGTTTATTGGTTTATCCACATTTATTATATGCTAGCCTTGTCGAGACAAGCGCCTTTGCTAAGTTATAACCATATTAGACTTTGAACGGTTTTGTCGATTTGACACACCGGTCACGATACACCCCATTCTTCAGGTATCATCACGTCACCTTGTAAGGTTCTCACCGGCTCACATTTTACCCGGTCCCGTAGCCCATGCTCCTATATACTCATATTATTAGTTTGTAACGTTGTCCTTGATCGTATTACGTCATGTTTAAGGTTCTGTCTTTAACTCATTCTCTTCTTTTGACATTTTCTTTTGAAAATCTCCCCACGCACCTATTAGTGCTAAACTTGTTTCTTTTATGAAAACATTTTTAATCCTAACAATTTTTTTTTCATAATGTTGTTATTTACTAAAAACAAGTTTTAGTTCAACATTTCTTTCTACCCATTTCCATTAGCGACGGAATCCGTATCCGATTCCCATGCTTGTTACCCAATTTACAATTTAGCCCTTTTTGCCTTACCCATTAGGCGACCCTTTAGGCTTTCAAATTTTTGTGGCATTACCATTTAAGGTTTACCCCTTTTTATTTGTGACTAGGAGGTCTTGTTGGTCCCACGGACCCCTTTTTAATCCCAATTTGTTGACCCGATAGTCGGGATGATCCCATAAGTCATCCTTTGTCCATGTTATGCCTTTACACACACACACACACACACACACACACATATATATATTTTTTTCTTTTTAACACTTTCAGTGTCATAGCACCCATTTTTTTACCCGCCAACTATGGCTTTCTAAACAATGAGGGGCAATTTAAAGTTTTAACCCAAATATAGTCCATGACCACATTTGCTATTTATAGACAACGCCTCCATTCCCACGACCCCGCGGGTCATATCTTTGTCAATCATGGTCCTGAAGACCATGAATGATTGATCTTTTTTCCCACCAAGCATGGCCCTCAGACCACGGATGGCGTTTATTATCTCCATTTAACATCGACCATAATACAGGTCCATGGTCATTTCCTGCTAAGCAATACCTTTGGTTTTTATGACCCTGTGGGTCACTTCTACCTTGATTTTATAAGCCTTAGCAACCATGGTTTGCCGACAACTCCTCGGTTTCTGCAACCCTACGGGTCGTCTATACCTCAGATTCACCTGCCTTCAGGCAAACCATTTTTTTTACCCACCTTAGATTAACTACATAAGCGGTATACATGTCCCTTACAAGAAGTCCACGGTACCATGTGCTTAACACATACTTGGCTAGGGTAAGTAATCCACACCTGGTACACATGACCTTATCATAAGTAACACTTCACCCCCTATGTAAGTAAATCTTCGGTTCCCGATTTCTTTTCTCAAAATTTCTCTTTTGTAAACCTCTTTTATTGTCATTTTTAACAATCTATAGGTTTACCCGTTTTCATTTTCAACATTTAAAATGTTTCTTTTCACAAAGCTCAATGCGATCCTATTCATCGATGTGATCGCTTATTATATACCCTTTTTTTTAATTCTATTAGGATTGTCTACTTGGATGTTCACCCCCACCCAAGTTTCCATATCTAACTCTTTTATACGTTTGTTATTCACGGTTGTGAATAACGTGTATTACCCAACTTCTCCCGTATGCTACGCCATTCACTAAGTGAATGCCGCATATGTATTTATACCAAAAAAATTAACTGTGCACCTGGGTAATAGTCGTTCCAAAGTGCCTTAATTTTTCTTTGATCTTCATCCGGTCCACCCCCCTGACTCTCGTCCCGAATGAGCATGCTCCACTTTCCATGCTTCGGACCATCCATCGATTCCTCGATATACCGTTTTGGGTTCCCGCTATCTTCAAATGCAGAGATCATAACTCTGTAACATTTACGACCTTTTATTAGCAATACTATTTATGGAAGCCCGTGCTATATAATACAAGGCATTATATACTACTTCGTCAATAAGTAGGTTCACGACCCCTCTGGTCTCTTATATATTTATTTGGGGTTAAAGTGCAGTTGCACGTTATCCCCAAGGCGTTGTTTTCCACTACACCCGCCCATACTAAACCATTATTAATAACTTACCAGACCTCTTAACCAAGCCTCGAACCGAATACACATCCCCTTTATCAAGAGCACAAGGTTTAAGTCCAAGCATAGTCCCCACCATGCGTGAATCCCTTAAACCGGTGGCTCTGATACCACTTGTAACACCCGTTCATTTTTACTGAATATTTTAATATTCGACTAAATATTTAGGTCCCAAATTTGTGGTTTCTTTTTTTTCTTTTTTTTTACAAACAATCTCATTCTTGGGTTATGACGCACCCAAACTAACTGATTCAATATTTTATTAACATTTGTATAAATTACAATGTTTAATTTTTTTTATGCGGAAGCTTAATCGGCGGATGGTATTCGGCTCGGCCTCGATCCCGGTCACGGTCCAGCATACTCATCAAAACCTGACATGGCAAAACACCACACCGGATTAGTAGTGTCATTAATAACATTTTATATCATTAATAACATTGTTATTAAATAAGGAAAAATGATCCGAATTGAATCCTAAATAGCTCACTTCAATATAAGTTTTGCTTTATAGGTAAAACAACGTTCATGGGTTGTTTTGAAGCTGCTACGGGGCCTCGGGGACAAAACCCGAAGCATTGGAACGCGAGAAACAAAGAAAGGGCACGAAAACAAGCTTGGGGCGTCGCCGATGCCACCTCGGGCCGTCGCCGACGCCTGGTTTGCCAGTCGGCGACGCCCTTATCAGTTCAGTTTCAATTTTTTGCAGCCAATTTTCTAACTGATCATGTACCCATTCCTTTCTCACGACCCAACCAAGGAATTCGTGACTTCCCTTGTTCTCACAACTCACATTTAAATATTCATCTTCCCCAATCCGGTTTTCAGTTAGCGATTTACCCAACTGACCCGTTAGGAAATATCCCCAACATACCCATTCTTGGTTTCATTATCCTAATCATTTGGCTCGTGTCTTATAATACATTTCATTTGTGCCTACACTATTAATTGAGGCACTTTTTGATAAATTATTCATCATGACTTATGATTTCAATAACCATTCTCGTTTTAACCTTGGTTATGTTTATACATGGAAATATAATCACATATATTTTCCCAGTTGAAAATGTTTGTAAACACTTAACTCCTTTACCCCTTATTCTTTAGCATTCCCTCCAACCGCATCTTCATTTCTGGTTGGTAAGATGGGCATGCGCTCGCCTTCAAACATCGACCATTGTGATGTTTTTCATCAAAACGACCCATTAGAGTCTCAACACCATATTGGTTCGGGTATCCCTATCTACATTAGAGGATAGGAAACCCAAACTTAAAATTTCAATTTAAAACGTTTTAGAATGTAATCTTTACCCCAAAATCCCCAATTCGGGGCGATTTGGTCAATTTCGTTCTAATACGCATTTATGACTTAAAACCATTTGTCAAATTCTTAAGTGTAGTTTCCATGGGTGAGTATATCACCCAACACTAACCCGATCACCTTTAGGCAACACAACCCTTACCCAAAAGTTCCATAATTATTGCGTACCTGGCACAGGTCAAAGACTAGACCCGTTTACTCTTACCCCCTTTTTTCCATTGCTTTAACTGGCTAATGCATTACAGGCCATACAACACGCTTACCTGTACGTTGCGTACTTAACACACAACATTAGATATATTGGTCAACTGGTGACAACACCACCATTTAACCAGTATAGTCCGGTTATTCATGTCTTAATTTTCAATAGTGTTGTTTTCACCATTTGACCCATGTGGTTTACACCATTGGGTATAATTCAATACTTCATCATTGTTATCAACAGTGATCTTTTCTCAATTCTTTATTGACCCAAATTTTTGGTTTATACCATGGGGTCCAATTCAGTACATTGTCTTTGACACCTCATGTGTTCTGTTTTCTAACCCTTATTTTAACCCGCATCATGGTTTATACCATGGGGTTCCATTTATTACATCGTTGCAACTTTTACAAGTTGTCTATTTACAAATCTTCATTTTGACCCGTTTCATGGTTTATACCATGGGGTCCCTTTTCCATTACATACTGGTTACGTACTAGTACTCGGTAACCTTCAAATAATTGATAGATCAATATATTTACTTAACCACATTCTACAATAAGGTGTAAGTATTACTTACCTTTCATCCAAGCAAGTTCCCCCCTCGCGTCTTTGTTCCGTTTGATCTTCTTTTCCAAGCTTCACCTAGCTCGTCAAGTATCAAACTACTACATTATCCATAAGATGGTTAGATTCGTCATTTCATATAATGACTACCATTCCCTATGGATTTCTTGTGTATAATTTACTCAATTAGTTCATAGGTCAGTTTGACTTTCTTAAAAGTCAAACTACCTATAGGTATTATATGCTTAATCATTCTTTTCTTTCTCAACCTCATTGATTAGCTTATTTGTAGGTATTTTAAATACTTAAAATAAGCTAATATAGTATGCCTAATGTTTACAAAACCATTGTTTCATGAACAAGGCAAAATATACCCAAAATACCATTTTTCTTGAATTATGCTTATAATTAAAAAGTGCAGCAACTTTCTGCGCAACAGATTTCATTGACTTCATAGACCCACTTAACGACCATATTTTTGTGTGATCTAAAATTCTGAGGAAACTAGATTCATAGCAGTTTCCTATTAAAAAAGAATCAGCTCAATCCGAGCTTCCTAGATTTTATTATGATTTTTGCAAGATCAGCTTGGAAGCTAAAATGTTTCCAATCAGCTTGCTGTCAAAACAGTTTTGTCCACTTTAGACACTGTTTTGACATGTTTAACATCCGAATTCTACAAACATGTTCAAACATAAAACGTAGTATGTTTAAATATCTTTCCCAGCATATAAGACTCAACCTCCCAGGTCATACATGTGATTTTATCCGATTTTTACAAAACTGCTGCGCAACAAATTTTAATTCCAATCAGCTTTGTTAATTTCTAAGTTTATGAACTAAGAACTCATCTTTTAACTTCTAATCATGTCCATAACTTAAACCAAATATAATAAACACATTAGACATCATTTGACACTTCAATTCATGTCAATTACTATATAGAACTTTACCAAATTTTTAGGTTACTTATGCTCCAATACAAAATGGTTATAACCATTAAGTTAAGCATTTCATCAAATACCTTGTGTGCAATACTCAACATCAATCTTCTCTAACACATTCAAGGATTCTAAACCCTCAATCTCTTGCAAGATTAATCAAGTACTAACATTAAACTTTCAATTTGATCATGCATGTAGTGAATTAGATAACTAGACACTACAAGAACAAGAATTCAATGGCTAATTGCATCTAATTTGATGCATTCATCAAGTTTTTCACATAACCTATTTCATCAAACATAAAACTAACACTTACCTTGTGTTAGTGAAGTAGAAGAGTTCAAGATTATGTAAACTCAAGCCTTAAACGCTCAAATTTGGTGTGAAAGAGCTCAAAATTGCATGATGGAAAGTGGGTTAGGGCTTCCTCCTCCTATTCTCCTTCAAATGTCGACACACACTATGTGTGTGTGTATTCTTCTTTTGTTAAATGCAGATTTTTAGTTAAGTTTGGCCAATTTACAACTTTGGTCCCTCAACTTTTCATTTAGCTTAATTTAAATACTAACTCTTGTTTAACTAAAACATGTGGTATATAATTTTAACTAGGTTAACACCTAGTTATTATTTTTCTAACATATATATATTTGGGCATATATATATATATATATATAAATAATATAATCCCAATCCATCTTTTATTTATTCTAATAAAAGATTAGCCCACCACTCAAGGTGTACGTTGCTAACTAGGCTATCACCTAGTTATTATTTTTAACACTCGTATCTATACTATTATAAAAAGGAGAAGTGACGTACACAAACGTAATTTTACATCGTGTCTAACTCTTAAAGCTATATGTACAATTAAAAAAAGCTTGTTTTATGAGGGTAAAATTGTAAAGAGCACAACATTTTAAGACACCACAAGGATATAATAGTAAATTGATCCACACCCCATTCTCACACTCTCAAAATCCTTACCATCCCTACCCTCAGAAAACCTAATCGACATAAACTCCCCACTGTAATTATCTCTGCACATTCAATTAGGAATTCCAAAGATCTCACTCTTTATTTTCCTCAACCTGAACCCGAACCTCCTCAAAGTCTCATCATCAGACACCAAATGCACCCTCTTCCCCCCATACCCACCTCTTGATCATCATCAAAATCACAACCTTTCACCTAAATAACTCGATCAGAACCCCTAACCCACAAAAACAAGAATGATTTAAAGTTACCCCCATTTCACAGCCCTAACTAACTTTCACCCTTACTTATACATGGCTGATGTTAGCTCTCCTCAACGCATCCATACCAACGATGTCACCCATTCAATCTATTTCTAGATCAGGTAACTTTTAGGTTTTGATTGTGGTAAAGAAATCGATTGGGTATTTCATGTTGTTGTTTAATTTCTCTATTATTTAAAAAAGATTAATTCATGTTTTATTTTAATTCTGCTTTCAATTTTGCAGGTAGAACATGGTATTCAACAAATGTGGCTTGAATCCTTATTCTCAGAAAAATTTTCCAATCCTTCCATGAACCATGAAGATGCAAAAAGAATGAGAAAAATATGTAGTTTTGTCTCAGATGTTGTGTAGCTATTTGGCATCAGTGTCTTGGTCTTCACAATTCTCATCATATCGGTTTCAATTCATATTTCATAATTCACTCATGCAAACAAAATCAGTCTTGAATATCTCTAATTTAAATATAAATTAAATTTCATATGCAGATAAGAAGATATGTATATCATGATGTTAGTAGGGTTGGCGATGCTGAAAATTTAATGGATTGTTTTTCTGTTTAAGTGAGTATCAAGTTTCAACCAACTTTAAATTAAAGGTACTATATTTGTTATGACTCCTTGATATATGGTTTATTTTTATTTAATTTATTTGTATACAGTTCTGCAAACTTTCAATCCAAAGTTTTTGTATGATAGCTTTTAAACAATCATTTTTTATTCTCTTACATTAATTAGATATTGATAAACTTTACAGAAGAACAATTGTTTAATAATTGGTTTTATAATGCATTTTGTTTGATTTTATATGTTTTTGGATGTTAGTTTAAGCTAATTCTTTAATAATTAGTTTGTGTTCTATTACTTTGGCTGCCCTTTTTATGTAACTAATTGATTTGATATAACTTTTGTTTTGATGAATGATCAAATGAGGATCACGTTGTATGATGATAAGAGAGTTGTATCACACTCGCCTCCACCGCGTGCTTATTTCACAGGGTACACCATTCCTTCGGGGAATCCTTGCGAGGCCTTCAGATTGTCACCTTCACCGGCAGGCAAGAAAAAATTGCCCCTCACCGTAAGCTCAAATCACTGTTATTTCACTATAGTTCAATTCCGGTTTTCTTGTTTCAACTTGAAAATGTATTTTTACTAATTGTGTGACTATGTTCTCCAATTAATTTTTATAATTACACATGATACTAACCTGAGGATCCATTCTTATATTGGTTCATCACAAAGCACACTTAATCATCTATAGGAATTGTTCACCTATATATGAAAACAATAAATGCACTATTAGGATGAGAAATTGTGACAGAAATGCATAAAATAAGCAGGCTAGGCAGGTCAAAACAAGTAACATTTCGCGGGTCTAAAGGGGTCGAAATTTGGTTAGCCTGAACACTCTTTTGGTATATTAGTATAAGGTTCTTGCTAACCTAATTAGATGTTCCAAAATAAGCATGTTTAGATTTATCTTAATCATGCCTATTCTTTTCTATCATTTATGTAGGAATATTATGAATTACTTGAATATGCAGCCTCTTGTTTAGGGATGATTGCGTTATATTTTGTTTTTAAGTTCATATATATATATATTCATCAACGAAGTTATAATGGGTGTTGTTAAAATTTTGCAGATCTTTCATGATGTTCCAGAGAACTTAAATCCATATAACCGTAGAACAGACTCGATTTTAACTGTTAGTACTCTTCATTACAAGTTTAATCGCTTAATTTTCATAGTAAAACTTTTAGAAGTTTAATATTTCTATGTTGCAACTGGATTTTCATCAACTAGGTTAAACTTTATGTACTTTTGTTATTTTGTAACAGGATATCCAGTGTGGGCGCATACCCAATGGCGTTTTACAAGACATGCCGTTACAGTACGTGAATGGAATTGTTCTTTTGTGAGGTGAGTTAATTCTCTTTGCAACACATGCCAAAAATATATTAGAAATTATATCAAATGTTATAACTAACATATTGCATGAGTTTGAACAAGAGCAACAGTGACTCTTAATTCTTCATTTCTTCACTAGAAGTAGTATATCAAATGTTATAACTAACATATTCGTGGGCCATGTTTTATTTACATAATCTATTGGGACCTATATAAGGGAAATTATTGACATGACAATGAAAATATTTAGGTTTCGGGTGATTTACGTGTGTGATTTATAACTCTAACAATACCGTCTTAACATATTTTGGATGCTGACACGGGACCACCTTTGGAGAGCTCAACTGGAACCCGTTAGAACCGGCCATTTAACGTTTATTATTTTTTATGTTTTTTTTAATTTTATTTCTGGAATCACAGTTATTACCATCATGAGCCTTCTTTATAGTTTTAATTTTTTTAGTAATGAACCGACCATTTAACGTTTATTATTTTTTATGGTTTTTTTTTTCATTTTTCGAATACACAGTTATAACCATCATGAGCCTTTTTTATAGTTTTAAATTTTTTAATACAAGCGAATGATTTTGAAAAGAAAATAATAAAAAAGGTTGGTTCCAACTGCCGAAATGACCCCCCCCCCCCCCAACCCCAAACCAACCAACGCGGCAGGTTTTTTGTGTCGTTTGTAGCAAGTGATTCAGCCTAGAATTTCCGTCAAAACCCGCTCATGAACACCCCTGGTTGCTAAAATATGGAAAAAGTGGGAAAATTTTTATCTATATCTTGTAGTTCTTGTATATATCATAATGAATCGATGTATGTTGTGTTACAGGTTGTGCCTCCTGATCAAGCAAGAAAAATTTGTCAAGCACTGTTGCTTTAGTTGAGTATGAACTATGAAGGGGAGCAACATGGTTTTCATAAGGTTAGAAATATATAAAATGTCTTTGTTTTTTATTTTTATTTAATTTTCTGGTAAAAGTAAGTTGGTTACTATAATATGTGTGCAGGCCGAAAACATTATATTCACATTTGAACAACAAATGGTGTTTTCCGCAAGTTTAGTGGGGCACTTTAAGGTTGCAGACGAAATCGTTCCCATCAAGATTGATAATTTCGACTAAGAAGTATGTATTTTTATATCTTTTCGCACTTCACTAGCTTAGATGTAACATTTTTGCCCTATTTTCCTAAATTGGTTCATGTTAGGCTGCGGGGAGTGGGGGCATTGGTTGGAGCGGGGATGCCGTTCAACGCCAGCTGCTCCACCCCGGGTTGGCGTTGGCATGGCGTTACCCCTTTGGCGTGGGTATTCAGCCTGGCATGGGGCGGGGGGCAGGGTGACTTGGCTGGCAACTCAACTTGGACCTATGTTTTGCCTTTTCATAGAATCAATGTGTAATGTGTTTTTTTATATGCAGCTGCATGCTCGAAGTGGGGATAATTCACAAAATGTGAAAAAACTTACAGGTGTGTTCATTTATTTGTAAATCTTTTTACTTCATCGGTTATTTAACTGCTGATGATGCGTCCCTAGAGATTGCATGGTAATTCATTGCATTTATATCCTTTAGCATTCAAAATTCTTTGGAGTTGTATAATTGATATACACAATGGATTTTTATATTCATGTTTTTTTATCTCAAATGGCCTAATCCTTCCGATTTAGATGCCTTCATTTGCAACAACGGTGTTGATCTGTATTAACAAATTAGACCTGGCAAATGGGTCGGGTTGGGTCATGGGTCAAAATCGGCCCAAAACAGGTTCGGGTCAAAACGGGTCAAATAAAAAGGGGTTGTTTTGGATCGAGTCAAAACGGGTTTCGGGTCGGGTTGGTTAAAAATATTTTTTTAAAGCCATTGAGCATCGTTCGCGTTCTTCTTCGATCTGTTTGTTTCTTAATTCAATTATGCATTTTATGAATGATTTGAAGTTTATTGATCGATTGAGCATCGTTCATGTGATCAGTTTGTTGTTGTTTGTTTAGAATCTGTAATAATTGAAATGGATTTGAGTTGAATTTGGAAGTCAATTATGCATTTTGTGAATCGCGTGTTTTGAAGTTGTTTATTTGGAGTCTGTAATGAATTCCAAATGGAATAAAACCTATTTGTGCTGAATTTGGTGAACATTTTGAGTTATTAAGTGTTTAACTTATGCTGAATGAGATATGAGGTTTTAGTATAAGTTGTTAACAGTAATATTATTATAACAGTGTGTATAGATATATCTTAGTGTATGTATATATCTCAGTTACTTGTATTAGTCGGTTGTATGCATATGATTAGGTCTGTAAACGAACCAAATGTTCAGCGAATAGTTCGTGAACCGTCAAAAGTTGTGGTTTTTATTGGTGAAAATGGAGACATAGGTTATCAAGGAAATCTTGGCGGTGTTCACAAGTCTATTATACTTAAAGGAGTCAGTAATGCTATTAACGACCAACATCATGCCAGAAGAATCCACCAGCTTCAGACGTATGGTGCTCTGTTTATTGTTACTATTTTTTATTTACAATTAGATGGTTGTCTTTTGTTTTCATTAAACATGAGTATCACTATCGTTTCAATACTGTAACCAACCAAACAATATTAGATAAGGTTTGACTTATGTTTTGTCCCGAATTCTTAACTCCGCCGCAACGCGCGGGTTCCCCACTAGTACATATATATGTATAAGTGTTCTTACATTCATCTATGTTATAAAATATAACATATTTTATGTCACTGCATCTTTTATTTATTTTCTTAAATAAAAGATGTCCATTATAATATTAAATTGATAAATTTACATTTTGGGGTGTTACACATGTTTAGGGAAAGAAGTACTACCTGTGTGGTCGTTCATCTCAAAAACCTCAGAGATTGTTTGTGGTGTGATGGAAACAAGAATTTTGCCTACTTCAGATGTAATAGCCAAGGGCTTTTGGTCCTGAACTTGAACATTTGCATTTTTCCAGAATTCACGTAGGGTTTCTTGATAAATTGGTGCATTGCAAGTCAACAAAGTTTTGTACTTTGAAGAAGAAAGGGCGTCAATGATGGAGTGAAACTCTGAGTTTTGATTTGTTTTCTCAAGAGTACACAGATAATTATGAGGATTTTTGAGATTGAGAGTCATGGTGATTTGTAGGTAGTTGCGAGAGAAGGAAGAAAATGAGTAATTTGAAGGAATTTGATGGTAACTGTTTTTGAAAGGAATTTTGAATTCGACTCGATAGTGAAAGCCCTGTTTGGGGTTTTGATCAGGGTTTTATAAGGAGAAAAGGTGAATGCTGATGTGGCAGCGGTTACAAAGTACTGTCCACGTGCCAACCTCTGATGAATAATGGATGACAGTTATTTGGGAAACCACTGATGATCAATATCAGTGGTTTACAGTGGTGAATAATGAAATCAGTGGCTGAATTTTAACTATCAGTGGATAGCCATCAGTGGGTTAAAACACTGATGTTTGACAACAGTTTTTAACAAGGACAATGAAGGAACAGAGGTTGACTTTCAGCAGTAGATAATATCAACAGATCAGATGTTTGAACCAAAATAATAGTTGTGGCAGACTTTTAAGGATTAATGAAAATTTTCATTTTTAGGTATTTTTAAGGATGAATTTTTGATTTTCTGGAAACATTTTAATGCCTTTATTCATAGAAAAACAGGATTTTGCCTGTTATTCCATGTTCAGCATGCCAATCCTAGAGATCAAGCTTTCAAAGGTGGATGTTTCTAAAGCCTTTGTTATCACATCTGCCAGCTGATCTTTATTTGGAACATGGTGCAGAGAAATCAAACCTTTTTCATAGCAATCCCTCACAAAATGATGTCCGATGTCAATGTGCTTGGTGGTTGAATGTGAAACTGGATTTTTGATGATATTTTATGCTGCCTGACTGTCCAACATGAGAGGTGTCTTTAAGGCAGTGATACCAAAATCCAGCAGTTGATTTTGAAGCCATAACAGTTGGGCTGTACAGCTTGCAGCAGCTATATACTCTGCCTCAACAGTGGATGTTGAAACAGCTGCTTGCTTTTTGCTTTGCCAAGACACTAAGCAACTGCCTAGGAATTGGCACCCTCCTGAAGTGGACTTCCTTGTTGTATTGCATCTAACAAAGTCACTGTCTGAGAAACCTGAAAGCTTGATATTTCCATCAGCTGGATACCAGATACCAAGTGCGGGAGCACCTTTTAAGTATCTGAATATCCTTTTTACAGCAATAAGATTTGACTTTCTAGGGGCTGATTGGGATCTTGCACAAACACATGTTGCAAACATGATGTCTGGCGTAGATGCAGTTAGGTACAATAAAGACCCAATCATGCTTCTATAAAGAGTTTAATCAACCAAATCATCCTTTTCATCAAACATGACTATCTTTGTGGTTGCTATGGGTGTACTACATGGTTTGCAATCATTCATCTCGAATTTGTTTAAAAGTTCTTTGGCATATTTGCCTTGATGAATGAAAGTACCATTTTGCAGTTGCTTTACTTGGAAACCAAGAAAGCACTGTAGTTCACCCATTGCACTCATCTCAAACTCAGCTGTCATGAGTTTTCTGAACTCTTCACACATTTTGGAACATGTGCTTCCAAAAATGATGTCATCCACATAAATCTGGACAATCATCAAGTCTTTCCCTCTCCATTTTAAAAACAGTGTTTTGTCAATTTTGCCTCTTGTGAACCCAATAGAGAGAAGAAAGGTGGAAAGAGTTTCATACCAGGCTATAGGTGCTTGTTACAGGCCATATAAAGCTTTATTTAGCTTGTAGACATGATTTAGATTAAATGGATCCTCAAAACCAGGAGGTTGACAAACATATACCTCTTCTCGAATCTTACCATAGAGGAAGGCACATTTAATATCCATTTGAAACACCTTTATGTTGTGGTTGACAGCAAAGGCCAGGAATAATCTGATAGCTTCCAATCTTGCTACAGGGGCAAAAGTTTCATCATAGTCAATGCCCTCTTCCTGTCTAAACCCTTGAACCACTAGCCTTGCTTTATTCTTGACAATAATGCCCCTTTCATCAGTTTTATTTTTGAAGACCCACTTTGTGCCAATAGGACTCACACCCTCTGGCAGTGGTCCAAGCTCCCATACCTGTTGTCTCTTAAACTGTTGGAGCTCCTCTTGCATGGCTTCCACCCAACTGTTGTCTTTTAGTGCCTCTTGGTACTTGACAGGTTGATGAAGTGATAGAAAACCAGCAAAAAGACAGATGTTTTGGGATTGACTTCTTGTGAGCACCCCTTCACTGATGTTGCCAATGATTTGATCAGGTGGATGAGACTTCAAGAAGATTAAATCTCCTTTGTATGGAACAATGGCATTTAAGGGTGAGGGCTGCAGATGTGAATCATCTGAGCTAACCACTGTTGGTGACTTTGATGATCCAACAGGGTCTTGAAAGGGAGGTGGAGGAATAGGAGGAAGTGGTGTGGAAACATGTTTATTTTTATCCACTGTTTGAGTATTTTTATCAACAGTGTTTGAGGATGTGAAAGAAGGGGTTAGAGGGCTACTTTGGTCAATAACTGTTGAGGTAGCAGTGGTTGAGCTTTGACAGCTGTTTTGAACATCTGCTGCTCTAGCAATGGATGTAAACCTCTGCTGTGGAATGATGATTTCATATCCATTGTCTGATGGAGGATTTTGAGATGGACCTGCACTGTTAGTCTTGACAGAAACATTTTCAAAAGTAAATTTATCAAGATTAAATAACTCAGCAAGATTTGCAGGGATTTTCATTGAAGAAAGTTCATTGAACTTCGCATTCAAAGTCTCTTCCATTGTCTTAGTCCTAGTGTTAAACACTTTGTAGGCCTTAGCAGTGGTTGAGTATCCCAAATGATAACCACAATAAATTTTGGCTGCAAACTTTGAATAGAATCTTTTAAGTTTAAAATGAAGCATGGGCAGCCAAAAACTTTGAAGTATGAGATCAGTGGTTTAATTTTATATAGAATTTCATAGGCAGTCTTTTGATGCCTGGGGTTTATTAAAACTCTGTTCTGGACATAGCAGGCAGTGTTTACAGCCTCTGCCCAGAAAGTTAATGGCAAACCTGAATCAGCAAGCATGGTCCTGGCAGCCTCAATCAATATTCTGTTCTTTCTCTCAACAACCCCATTTAGTTCCGGTGTCCTTGGAATGCTATACTGCCTTACAATTCCTTTTGACACACAAAACTCATCCAACTCCCTATTTCTGAATTCTGTGCCATTGTCACTCCTGAAGACTTTTACTGGCAAGTCAAACTGCTTTTCAACCTGTTTGACAAAGTCTTGCAGAATGCCTGCAGTCTCATCTTTGGAATGTAAGAAATAAGTCCATGTAAACCTAGAAAAGTCATCTACAATTACCAAACAATATCTTTTCTTTTTAAGACTCATGGCTTTTACTGGGCCAAACAGATCCATGTGAAGCATTTGCAAGCACTTAGTTGTTTTGGACTCTTCAATGGACTTATATGAGCTTTTACGTTGTTTTCCTTTTAAGCAGGAAACACAATGCTCAGGACAGGTGAATACTTTTTGTGGAAGACCTCTTACAAGGCCTTGTTTTGACAAAGCAGTGATTGTCTTGAGATTTGTGTGCCCCAATCTTCTGTGCCATAGTTCTGTCTCTTTGTTAGAGGCAGCTGAGAACAGACAGGCATCAGTCCTGGGGCTCTCTTTTGACAAATCAACTACATAAACATTGCCACTCCTTTGAGCAATAAGTTGGGTTTTTCCATTTTTTATTATTTCTTCAATCTTTTTAACCATTTCTGGTCCAACAATCCTACAACACTCCTTAGTAAAAAATGATCCATAACCTTTGTCACTCATTTGAGAGACACTAAGGAGGTTGAATTTTAGATTGTATATCAGATTGACATTTTCAAACTTAACATTTCCAGACTGTACTGTACCAGAACCCATCACCTTCCCTTTACTATTATTACCAAAAGATATATCACCCCTTCAATGAGTTTTGAATTCTTTGAGTAGGGCTCTACATCCAGTCATGTGCCTGGAGCCTCCACTATCTACATACCAAAGACTATCTAAGCATGCAGAAGCTCCCTGCACATCAAGTAAATAATTAGTTCAGGAGGGTCTCCAAAGCCAATAAGGCTTTGGATGGGGTCTCAACAGTGTCTATGTTAAGCTCAGGAAGATGGACAGTGGTTAGATCAGGGGATTGAGCAATTTTTAAAGCTTGTTTCTCTAACCACTGTTGGGGCCCATTTCCTATCAACTGTTGATATCCAAAGGGATGCCTGTTCACTCTTGGTTTAGAAGGCCTTTTGTAGGCCTCATAAACATGTGGGACCCTTGGATATGGTGGTTGGCCTTTACCTCTTTGATATTGGTTGGCAGGGGGTGCATCTGTCACTCGAACCTCTCTTTTAACAGGGTTTTGGTTCAGCTGTTTTGTAACAGCTGTTTGGACAGGCACAATGGCTGGTTGTTTCTTGACTTGTGAACTTGATGAACTCATGAGTGTTTTTGAAGTGTACTCATTCCTTTTGACATCAAAGGATTTGAGATACACACACTCCTGAGTAAGATGATTTGATTTACCACAAATGGTGCAGCTCTTTGATGGCACAATGGTACTTGTTTTATTAATGTCATAGGCTTTTAAATGAAAACAATATTTAGTCAAATGATTTTTCTTTTCACATAAATCACAAAACAAGTTTATAATCTTTTCTTTTCTTCTTTTCAGACTCCTTTGCAATAGAGTTTTGAACCACTGTTGGGATGTCCTTAAGAGGAATGACCTTGGCCTTTGGAGCTTTGACACAATCCACAGTGGTAAAATCCATGGGTTTAAAATTTTTAAGGATGTCACACTCAGCAGACCAAGTGGGTTTGAATTGGTATTTCTCAATCTCCTCAAAGGTTGAGGACCCCACTGATCTTTCCAGAGTGATTTTGTTGCCACTTTTGTCAGTTATTTTAACTTCTTGGCCATCCTTGTTGGTGGGTATGACTTAAACAGTGGTGTGAACAGATTCATTTGCAGCAGTGTTTTCAACTTGATCATGTTTTCTGAAACCTACACCAAATTTTACATTGCTTTTGATCTGTTTTTCAAGCATAACTTCATAACCTTTGCAGGATTCCACCCATTTTTCACATGTGATTTGGGTGGATTCCAACTCCTTTTTACAGGCCTGATATTTTTATATCATTTCCTGAAGTTGGTCCTTGGTTATGCTATGCTCATGTTTGAGGCTGCAAATCTCATTTTCTTTTTCAGACAATTTGATTTTCAATTCTTTTAAAGATTTTTCAAATTATACTTCATCATTTAACAATCTATCTCTAAGGTTTTCATTCACCTCCTTGATGTTTGCAAATGCTATGATGCATTTGTCTGAACAAAGGTTTTTAAGAACCTGGGGTAATACCTTAGTTGCAGACATCATGGCACAATCACAGACATGTTCACTTTCTTCTGACTTTTTCTCTTCTTTTTCCCCTTGCTTCTTCTCATCTTCTTCAACATACCAAGGGTCAGACAGTGGTTCCAACAGGGGTTCTAAATTTTCTCCCAACAGTAGTTCATCAACAACAGCAGTAACCACTGCTTCAGCAATTATATCCACTGTTTCTTCATTTGACTGTCCTTCTTCAGTTTCCAGCCCTTCTGGTAATGACTCTAATGCTACAAAACAAAAATCATCACTAGAAGCATCATTTTTAGCATAGAGTGCAAAATTTTCATCACCTAGCTCATCAGGTAAGCTACTCCAGTCAACAAAGCCTTGGGTGAAAAAGCTTTGCTGATCTGGTTGAACAACTGCTGGTGTAGCTTGTTGAGGTGCAACTTGTTGCACCTGAACCTGAGGAGCTAGGGCCTGGACATACTGTATCTGAGGAACAGTGGTTTGGACATAGTGAACAAGAACAGGGGTTGCAGGGTGTGCATAGTGAGCAGTGTTTACATGAGCAGCAGGGGCATATTGAGAATAATGCACAGTGGTTTGGTTATTTTGTGGTCTAGGGTTAGAGCTAGGATGTGTGATGATTGGTCAACTAGTTTGACTCCTGCACTCTCAAGCAAAATGACATAACCTATTACACTTGTAGCGTTTTGTCTTTGATTTATCCAACCCTACTTTCAGATTCCCATGTAACCCAGGAAATTTTCTCCCTGTCCTTTTGTAAAACTTGCTGGTTCTAACACTCAGTAGTGCAAGTTGGTGTAATATGTCCATTTCTTCTAAATCAGTTGGATCATAATGCTGAAGATCATTGAGTTCAAAAGAGAGATTATCGGAAATCTGGTTTTCACTACTAGCTGTGAAAGCATAGTTGTTTGAGTAAGAATCAGAGTTATTAAAAGCTCCACCAGCAGTTATGTCAATGTAATGATCATAACTTTGATCCTTGCTACTCCAGATTCCTCTTGACCCAGAAGTGTTGTGCTACCAAATGTATAGTCATCAGCAACCTTCCCTGACTCTTGTAACTTCTTTTTCTGGTTCAACTCCCTTTCATAAGTAAGGAGTCTACCATGAAGTTGAGTCAGTGTTAACTCTTTGAACCCAACTGAGTTTCTGGTTACAAAATCAATTGTGTCCCATTTTTCAGGAAGTGACCTTAAAAACCTGTTGTTTAGAGTTGATTTAGCAAATTCAGTTTTAACAAGTTTCAGTTCGCTTATGAGACAGCTAAAACGTTCAAACTGTTGTGTTAATGATTCACCCTTAATGTGACAAAAGGTTTCATATTGTTGATTCAAAACTTCCCTGTTATTTTCAATTACTTCTTCAGTCCCCCCAAACTGTTCCTTAAGTGCATCCCACAATTCCTTGGCACTGTTATAGTGTAACAGCCCAGCATAAATTTCATTTGGTAGTGCAGATGCAATGATGCTAAATGCGTTGGCATCCAGATCAATTTTCTGAAAATCCTGGTCAGAATAGTTCTCAATTTTCTTAGGAACCATGACTTTTAGATCCTCAGCACTCGGCACCATTGGAACATGTGGTCCAAAGACAACCGACTTCCAACATCCGGTATTTTGTTGAGCTAGGATGTGACTCATCCTTCGCTCCCAGATGTTGTATTCAGATCTGACCAACATAGGTGGTTTGAAGAGTGAACCAACGTTATTAGTGTTATCCTATGATTGTGACGTCATTCTGGTTGTTTTTCAGGCACTGCATAATCAACTTTGTACGTGATTATACCTTACTCTGTTTTACAACTAAAAACGAACAATCTAAAGTATCAACGAAATTGAGCTGAACTTTTACGTCAAAATGATTGTTAGATCAAATTTGACTGTCTTTGCTCTGATACCAATTGTTAGGATCTGAGTTTCTTAGATTGTGTTTTGTTTAATAGTCATGAAGATGAAACAGAGATAAATTGCAGCGGAAGTATGAAATAAACTTTTAACACACAATCAATGAGAGAATAAGTTTAAGAAAACATGTTTGTCATGAAATGGAATGATTGTATTTATTACAATACTCGATTATAATTCATGCATGCACAAATCTCCCCCTCAGCCTGAGCTCACTTGAATGTTCGTACAGAATGACTTGGTAATGAAGAGAGCGGGTACTATTCTATTTATAGTACAGAACAACCACTGAGCATCTTTGGCTGGCGTTACCATGAAAGTGACATCTAACCTCCTAACAACCTACAACCACTGACTATTACAACCACTGATAACTAAACAACTGATTACAAGTATAATACAAAGAATAAGGTAAACTATTGATTCTTCATTCCACTGTTATAGCTCCAGCAGTGCTTTGGGTCTTCAGCAGTACTTGAGTCACATCAGTAGATTGAGCATCAGTGCTTTATCTTCAACAGTCTTTTAGATCAGCAGCAGTTGTAGTGGTCAGCACTTGAGTTCATCAGATGTTAGGGTCACTGTCAAGGGGAAAGATCTGTTACAACCAACTGCTTATGATGAATCCACTGATCTGAACCAGTTTTGGCTTTATCAACTGTTCCTTTGTAGGGTTCAATCCCAACAGCTACAATGTTATATGTGTAGTATAACGCTATTAAACACGTACATTTTTTTAAAAATAAATACAAAAACAATTTATATGAAAGGTTTCTAAGAAAATAGTGATTTTTTAAATCAATTGTTTTTATATTACAATCTATAAACAAATGTATAACTATAAAACAATTTATATACTAACTTTTATTAAAAAAAGAATATATATTTTATAACTAAAGTTTTTAATAATTAAATAAAACAACCGGTGAAGTAGTAACTGATTTGTGAAACAAGGTGAAACGATCGTATGATACGTAATTGCCACAAATTAAACATTGAGTACGAAGAAGTAATTGAACACAAATTAAAAACGTAAAACAAGCAAAACCGTACATAATATACTAAAATACATGAATTTTTACATAACAAAAGCTCTAAAATTCAACTCTAAGTTCAATACAAAAGATACACCACTTTGATCTTCACCAACAAACTTTTTCATTATATTGAGTTCTACCATTATTTATTGTTTCACACGATACATTTCTTCTTGAGTATAAATTTCATTATCATCCTGAACAAAAGACGATGATAAATCAAGCTTCTTCTAAAAGATATCTATCACATCCAGTGGAATTTTATTACCTGTATTATAAAAGTCACCAATTTGCCATCATCTAAATCAGGGAAAATCGTAATAAGTTGTAGGTTTAGAATAAATGAATAGTATTTAAATAATCTGAGAGTCGGCAAACACATGATAAGCACAACTCGTGAAAAGTTGGTAACCACGTGATGCATTTCCGGACTGCAACACTTGTAACTTGCTGATCTCGCCTACTAACAAATCCATAACCTTTTGAGAAACCTTATTTCGTAGGTAATCAAACAATGGCAGAAAAAACTTAAGTAACTTAAAGTTTTGGATCAAACTTTATCTCTCTCTCTCTCTACCCACTCCGTCATCAAACCACAGCCACATCTTAAACAATAACCAACCATATCTTAGACAAAAGCGCCACTCCAATTGAATTCAGGCGATAATCAGGAGATTAGGTGTAACGCCCTGCATTCTGAATCTTTTATCATTTGGCAAGTCTAGTCCCTGTAATATTTAATGTTGCCTATTTGAGCCTTAAACTATGTTAAACTATGTGGAACTTTGCTCGATGTGACACTTTGTGAAGTTTGACTCTTGATACTTGACTCTTATGATACTTCGAAATTTGACTCTTTTGATACTTTGAAACTTGAATCTTGAAAGTTGACACTTGTTATGTTTGATACTTATTAAACAAGAGACTTTGATACTTGATACTTATTGAACGAGAAACTTGGATTCTTTATTGAATGAGAGACTTGATACCTCGATACTTGATACTTTGATACTTGAAACTTATTAGACGTGAACCTAGCTTAGACGTAGACTTTAAACTTGGAAACTTTTGTGTTAACTATATGATTATACCATTGTAATGGTTACTCACAATAATACGCAACACAACCCTTAATCTAGCTCGCAAAACGAACCAAAGTCGGAAAAATAGCAAACGGTCTTGGCTGTCCGAATGGACATCCGATCGGATGACCATTCGACCGAATAGCCATCCGATCCCTCACACCTGCACCGCCTTAGTTGTCCCTTTCAGCTATAAATATGGCACTTGTGTTCTCATTTCACACTTTTTGCCTCTGTCACCCGATCACACGCACTCCTAAGTCCTTTCAAGCACATTTCACTCAATTCAAGGCAAACTCGTAAGTATTTCTCCTGGATTCTTGTACAACTTTAATCATTCATCACTTCTACACATGATTCTTCATCAAAATCACACAAACACTTCGATATTTTCATGAAAACCAACTGATGTTTGGTTTCTTAAAGGTGTTTTCCACTCAGTTGGTGTACAAACTGTTGTGGAGCATCATTAAATCAAGAACAACCCAAGATCCTAAGGATTTTCACAGTTTTCATATGAAATCTAAGAGAAACTTGCACTTTTACACCAGATCTGTCGGAGTTCCACCGGTTTTTAGCTCAGATCTGATGAACATCACGTTTTACAACTTATTTTTGGTTTATTCTTCAATTTTGATACAAACAATAGTGGAATCGGAGTCAGACAGGCTATTGACTCGTTCCTTAGTCAAAAGCCGGCTTGAAAACCGATTTTCACCGGAAAACGGGCCGATCGATGGGTCCAAACATGAAACCTTGCGATAAACAGTTCGTCGGACGAGATGGGGTGGTTTCCCAGCCGACTGAACGAGTTGGTTTAGTACGTTTCCATTGTTTGACGCGTCGTAGCACCGTCTCCGTTAACTCGAAACTTAGCAGAATTCAAAGAAACTTCACTCACTAATCGTCTGTCCGGATGGCCATCCGATCGGATGACCATCCGTCCAGATGATCTGATATCATGAAACTTGTTTGTTTTACAGGACACTATGAACACAACGTTTGAAACTTTATCAGTTCGCAAACTTTACCCACTGTTCGAATGGTTATCCGTTCGAATGGTCATCCGTCCGGATGACCATCCGATCGGATGGAGTCCATCTGTTCAAATGGTCATCCGACCGGATGACCATCCGTTCGGATGACCATCCGCTCAGGTATACTATCAGACACTTTATCTCGATTTTAGCACCGTTCGACACTTTGTTCCAAACCAGGTTAGCTCTTAGAGGACTTATGCTCTGTTCCCCGCACGCGGGCTGATCCAGCGCTCCCTTCGATCCAATCTATTCAGTGTTTGGTTATTAGCACCCGCTGTGAGTATACTCGATCCCTTTTGTTTTTAAACACTTTTGGGAGCAACATGTATTCTATAAACTAGACACTTGAAACTTGAAACTATTTGAAACATACTTTATCCTCGTTGAACATGAAACTTGAGACTTGAAACTTTTATGCTATGTAAACGTTTAATCCTTGTGTGTAGTTCCGCTTTAACAATGGTAGCGCTATAGGGGTAATGCACCTCCCCGTTAGTCTTTGGGGTATTGTTAGGAGGAGACATTTAACCTCCCGTTAGTCTTTGGGAAAGGCATTTTAACGCATTGGAAACTTGGGCTATCACTTGGACTGCGTAAACTAGCATGGTGAAACTTGTTATATGTTTATATGATGGATATGAGTCTTTTAAACTATTATGCTATGTATTCAAACTTGTATGCTCGCCAACATTATTGTTGATAGTATTTTAGTACATGTTGCAGGTTGATAGTAGCTGGTACTCGAGAAAACAAGCTAGGATGATGCTTAGAAACTCATCTAGTTAAATCAGGAATTTAGAACAATGTTTGAATCTTGATGTATGTTGATAAATTATGTGGTTGTGGATCGTTTGATTTTAGACAATGTTATGAATTTAATTAATCTATATTGAAACTATTAGTGTTATGGAATCTCTTGAGCAATCTGAACGCTTAGTGCCGCGCCCCGATGTTTCCGCCATCGGTTGGGGTGTGACATTAGGCTAGAAAAAACGATGGTTGTGATGGATGAAGAATGAAGATGTGACGGATACAAGTGGTTATGGCCGCAGAAAAAGGGGAAGAAGCGACCCGGTGGGTATGTGGGGTTTTCTGTCACACCCTAACCGATGGAGGAAACAACGAAGTCAGACGAACGAGATTGTTCAAAGACAACATAACATCATAATTATAACAATAATTTAAATACCAAATTTCATTCCATTGCTAAAGGTTACATTGTCTTGAACATGAAAGTACAGCACATCGCATATTGAAATATAACAAGTACAAAATTCATAAATAAAGTTTCGAGTGAGTTTCTAGTCCACCCTAAATCAATTTCTTGTCATATCGCCATCAATTTCCTGCAACATGTATTAAAGTATATGTTAACACAAAATGGTCGGGGAGCATACAAGTTTGTCTACATATGTATTCTATGTTATATGAACCATACTATCCTGCATATAAATCAAACCAAAGTGTCCACTAGCGTAATCTTATCATCGCAATGAATAAGACCGTAAAAAGTGATTACCTAACAATGATTCACAACGAGCAGTGTGCTACTCCTATAGCACTATACATGTTAAGGGAGGATTTTGAAAGTTAATGATAGATAGGGTGCATATAATGTGTCCTAGCATGTATAACAAATAACATAACAAGTAGCATGTTCATGGATTGAGTGTTTGTTTAAGCATGATTATATATATGATTGTGAGTTTCATAATGATACATATTGCAACCCAAAGTGTTTTAAAGCGTAAATGGGTCAAGTATGCTCACGGTTTGCAATTGCTTTCCACAAAAGTGATCTTGGATGTATTAGAAGGATGGAGCACCGAGGTTATCCTAAAATAGATAAACAAGGTGAATGAGTATGACGAATTTAGAGTTGGAAGGAACTCGGACATCTAATAGTATGAAAATATATAAAAGTCTATCTTGCTTGAATACTTATTTAGACACCATTCTAGTTAGTGTTTTTTCATGAGTAAGATACTCATTTGAAGCCCAAGATAAAAAGTTCGAGACTTAGATAGATTTCCACCTCAACACATGACCTTCAACGATGGATTGATTGATATCATGGTTTTGTATTGGATTGGATTGGATTGAATACTGTATGTACATATGTAATTATTTAAAGTCTAAGTCATAGATTGTCATACAAAGGTAGGATAAATCCTTTAACCTTGGGAATCCACCAATACACAAATCATCTCAAATATATGGTTCTCTGTTTTCCTTTTGTGAAAATTGTCTATTGAATTGTTTAACTACAATACGAAACTAATGTCTGTATTCATAGAGTATATTGGGGTAGTTGTAAGTATTGTAATAATTTCAGCTTGTAATGAAACATAGAGTATTGTAATGAAACAAGATACCCGGTGAAATCTGATACAGCTGTAAGTAAGATTCTGGTGAAGCTGATAAAATTGCAAGTGTCTGAATGTGAAAATTTGGTGAGTTTAGAAGAGAAAGAGAAGGATGATAATTGCAAGTTTAGTAGTAAGTGATTCAAGTTAAAAAAAATATAAGATTATCACAGTGGATCACATCAATTGCAGTATTTTACACTTAGTTTCTGCAGCCTTTGACTTTGCCTGGTCAAACATTTTAGGCGGGGATGGTTTTGTTTTCTGCAGGGGGTAAGGAAGCAATGAAATATTTAACAGAGGGGGTAATACTGTTTCTTACAACAAAGCATAGGGGGTAATAAGAAATGATAATATAGTCATTTAACACCGGGGGGGGTAATACGTTTGCTTACAACAAAGCATAGGGGGTAATATGAAAGGGTAATATAGTCATTTAACATACCATTTAATAGAACTGTTAAGTTATCTGACAGCAGGGGGTAATATTGCAGAGTTTTCCATTAGTTGGGGGGTCAGAGAGCAAAATTTTCCTGGTAGGGGGTCAGAGTGCCAATTGGCTTTAACCCCAGGGGGTAAAATTGCAGTTTACTCTTTTATTTGTTAATTTGTTGTTTAAAAAGTTTTTAGCTTGGCAATTCACATACGAAATTAGAGTATATGGTTTTTATGTGGGGTGAGAAGTGGAATTGAAGCTCCTGAAACCTGAAGCCGTTTGAGTTTTCTGAAAGTCTATAATTATGAGGGCATGCATAATGTTACCCACAGATAGTCGGCACAAGATATTAACAAATAGCAACTTTGATATTGGTATAAGTCAATCGCTCAACATTGCATTTTGTTAAGTGTCACCACACTATTTGATGGTATCTTTATTGAGCCCTAGGGCTGCAAACGAACCAAACAAACACGAACAATGCCTAGTTCGTGTTTGTTTGTTAAGGAAAATATGTGTTCATGAACACTTACCGAACGAGTTTTTTTGTTTGTGTTTGTTTGTTAAGGAAATGAACATGTTCGTGTTTGTTTATGAATTTTAGATGTTAGACAAATGCGAATGCAAACGAACACAAACGAATGTTCATGAACGCAATCGAACACAAACGAATGTTCATGAACGCAATCGAACACAAACAAACGTTCATGAACACTAATGAACGTAAACAAATACAAACAAGCATTCGTTAATAAAAACTAACACAAATCTTTCATCACAAACATGGCATAGATCTGCCCAAGATATACTAACCAATTATCCAAACATAATTGACATAAGATTGATACACAAAATTACCATAAAATAATGTTTCAAAAATATATCATATTAAACTTGAAAGTCTTCATTTAATCTACCCAAAATAAGCTCAAAGTCTTCATTTAATCCAACCAAAATAAACTCGAGCTTGTTGAACAATAATCAAGTAAGCTCAATACGTACGACATCATCATTTTCCTACAATATTAAAGAGAATAAGCATCATTCATAATCAAGCAAATAATAAAGATGATAGAATAAGAATATTACCTTGGCTTTCTTTTTTTCTAACCCATAGTAATAACGATACCAATCGGCTCCACATATTAGCATATCTACCGTCTTAGTTCCTAAACAAGAACGACGTGGGTCAATAACTCTCCCACCAGCACTAAAGGCTAATTCTGAAGCAACAACGGTGACTGGAATAGCTAAGACATCAGCAGCCATCTTTCTCTCGAAGCTTGGAATGAGAGCAGGAGGATGACATTTTTTTAATAGGGTTTCACGTTTTTAATAATTGACGTATCCAATACATTATCATTTATATTAAATAGTTTATTTATTAAATAATACATCAGTGTTAATTTTGATGTGTTAAGTAAAAATTAATTCTTAATATCCCTAATAAACTAACAAACAAACGAACCCAAACAAACACAAACAAACACGTTACCGAACGTTCACGAACATAAATGAACGAACGCGGCATTTGTTCATGTTTGTTTGTTTAACTAAACGAATGAAATTTCTTGTTCGTGTTCGTTCATTTATTAAACAAACGAACTTCCTACCGAACAGTTCACGAACTGTTCGGCAAACGTTTGATTCATTTGCAGCCCTAGTGAGCCCTATGTATTGCTAAACCATTTACCTTTCCAACTTCATTTCGGTTTTCAATTAAGGGAGTATGATAGCTCTTTAATGAGCGCCACTACATTATCTTTTTTATCTACCTGCTTACTTAGTTTCAACAATGAGGTTCATTATATCTAATGTTTTATCTTTGATTGGTCAAAACCAGTGACAGACATAGGGGTGCGGAATATTTTTAAAGCTTTTAGACCATTAGGTATATAAAAAAATTTGGTCCATATCGGGTCGGGTCATGTAAAACAAAAGAACACCAGGCTAAAATTTATATAATCATCAAAAACACGTCAAACATTGTTACAAAAATAATTAAAATGTCGCCTACGGGTTTTCATTTTTTGAAATATATTTAAAACATCATCTAGAGCTACTTTCCTAAGCAAGTTTTTCTCTATATAACATATACAACTATCACTTAAATTCTCATCGTCAATCCGATTACGCAAGTCAGTCTTCACGATCTTCATTGTCGAAAAACATCTTTCAACGATTGCGGTTGCGACGGGTAATACGAGAACCAACTTCAATAAACGATACACCAATGTATCATTTGTTGAAACCATTAACCTTACAAGACTTGACAAACCATCCAAGTTGGCGAATTGTTTATCTTTATTCACAAAATCAATGTAGTTTCCGAGTTGAACCTGAACCTGAAGCCTTTGTTTTTCAACTTCATCGAAATCATATGGATACCTCTCGGCTAGTTATATATTAAAGAGCTATTTTTTTACTTTTTTTTATTTATAGAATAATTTGAACAAATCAACCCACCAGCTTCTCCTTATGGTTTAACAAATTTAACATTGAGTGGAGTATAAAATCAATAAAATAAGAGTGGAGTATAAACTAAATAAAATAATATATAGTATAAAATAAGGGTATATACGAGTAACTTTAGTATTTAGCACACCCTTGAAAATGAATTCAGAGTCATATCTGGATCCTCCTAAATAAATACAAAAACAGGTCTTGCGGTTGCTGATATTTAACCATTTTATAGATTTTAGTATAAACATTAATTAAAATAATTAAATCAATTTGGGCCTTAAATGGATTTAACATCGATGTTTTTTAGTGATTAAGAAACCTTTTGTTCTTATTATTCTAACATATGAGATGTCTAAAAGACATATAATTCTAGTAAAAAAAGTAAAGGATAAATTACACTTTTCGTCCTTTATGTTTGTAGCTAGTTGCAATGGATGACTTTTACCTTTAATAATTACAACCACAGTCCTTTATTTTGAAAACTCATTACACCATTCGTCCTTTAGTGCTAACCAGGTTAAAATTTTAAGTTAAATCTAGTCATATGAGGGTATTATGGTCATTTCATGTTTTTATTTAATAATAAAACTAAAACATAACATATATACATAATACAGCTTATTTAATCTACTCAAAGATCTTGTATCTATATCTGTACATCTGAATCTCTCTTGTATCTACTCAACCACCGCCTAAGTCCACCACCGCCTGTAACATCACCACCACCATCATCGGAGCTATTTAAAACCCAGAAAAACCCTCTGTATATAGATCGATGCACACCCCTATTTAAAACCCAGAAAAACCCCAAAACAACATCCCACAATCCATGGTTGAGTACCTGTGATTATTCTCAATCGGTTCCAACTCTAATACCCCCATTTTCTTCTTCCTTAACTTTTGCAAGAGGCGAAAAAAACTTGAAAATAAACAAAACAAGGGGTAAATAAGTTATTCCAGTCAACGGTGGTGCGGTTGGACCAGAGAGCTTCGATTCCGGGCCAAGAACCATCAGATCTGTGAGTCTTCACAACCGGAGAGCTTCAATTCCAAGCCAAGAACCATCGATTCTAGTCTACCATCTGAAATCACTTTAGTTTCTTTGCAGGAATCGAAATCCACCAGATTTGTGTTTAGGGTTTGACCGCTCATTCCGACCCCCACCACCAGTCAATCTACAACCACCCCCGCCACCGAATCTACAACAACCCCACCACCGCATCTTCTCCCAACCTCTGACCACCACTACACTCTCTCTCATAGGTCTGATTCAGATCTGATTTAAACGAAAGGGGTTCTTGTGGTTATCGGATCTAATTCAAATGTGATTGTACAGATCTGATTTAAACAAAGGGGTTCTTGTAGTTATCGGTGAGGTGGAGCTTGGTGGTCGCCGGATTTGAGGAAGCGCCCGGAGATGAAGATGGCAACACTGTGATGGTGGTGGTGGCTTGTAGAAAAAGAGAGTTCAGGGAGAAAGAGAGCAAAATAGATAGTTGAGAATGAGATGGTTTCTAATTTTCTATTGATTATGAATTATTAAGTTTTTAAAGTTGGTTTTTGTTTTATTTTTTTATTTATTAAATACTATACAAATAATAATTAAGTAAAAGGACTAAACTGCCCCTTTATGACTAGATTTAACTCAAACTTTTAACCTGGTTAGCACTAAAGGACGAATGGTGTAATGAGTTTTCAAAATAAAGGACTGTGGCTGTAATTATTAAAGGTAAAGGTCATCCATTGCAACTAGCTACAAACATAAAGGACGAAAAGTGTAATTTTTCCAAAAGTAAATAACAAAGGTAAACTCTCAATCATCTATTGATTCTTTGCTCTTGTATTCAAAACTTAAAAACCAAACAAAAGTAAACTCTCAATCATCTATTAACATTCAAATTGTGGGAAAAAAAAAGAAACAAAGATAAATAACAATTCTATCAAAAAAACTGTACATACTAAAGAGTCATATAGGAAATGCGTACAGTCAAGCCCTTAAAAATTAAAAGCCACAAGCTTTTATTTTTTTTAACGGCGACTTGTGTTAGTTAATCGCAATTCCTAAATTAAAGAGTCTTGTTGCCCTACTCCGGTCAGACTATGTTGGCTTAACCGAGCCTACGCTTGCTTCAGTTGGCTTGGTTGTTCCTCCGGGAAACCATACCGTCGATTGTCACTTGACGAACGTTGTGCCTCCACAAGAGATGAACACTCTCTAGTGAAACACACGGTGAGACGAAAACCCAGGTGGGCTCAGGATAGAACCCGGCACCTCTGCAAGAAGGCTAGGGTTTATCCATGATTGTCTAATCCAACAAAATGATACAAGTTGGGATTGAACTTGGGTCATCAGTTAAAATGTATTGTTAACTCGCATGGATGATTTTGCCAATTCTCAAACCTTAATTAGGGACGATTTTGGCACTTTCCCATTTATTCTTTTGTTTTTTTATTTTATAAATTTTATTTTTATCTTTAAATAAATAAAATAAAATATTTATAAATAAAATATGTATACATATACACACATTTATATATTTACACACTTATTTTTTTTTTTTACCATTAAATAAAAAATTATAATAAATTAATGATGTTTGGTACAACGGGAGAGACGGGCGATACTGATATTTGGTACGACAAGTCGACGAGGGAGATGAGGTATGAATGCCGAGATAGAGTAGGTGGTTGTGGCGATGGCAATGGTGGTGGAGGTGGAGAAGAGAGAAAGATGGAAGAAAAAAGAGTGTGTATTGTGTGTGTGTGTATGTATACAATGGCGGAGGTTGAACGAAAACTCAGTGGGGAACGGACTCTCAAAATCCAAATCGGTGGGGGCCGAACTCTTAAAAAATCCAATATATTACACTACAAAAAAAAATTCAGAAATTTTCATTACGAGAGAAAATTGGTGGGGTCGGGCTACTCTAGCCCCAATAAAGCTTCGCCAATGTGTGTATATATATAATAATAAATATGTGTGTATATGTATATGTATATGTATATGTATATATATTATGGTTAGTTTAGAATTTTTTTTATTTTGAAAGTAAAAAAGGAAAATTATAAAAAATAAGTGTGTATATACAAATGTGTGTATGTATATATTATATATATATATATATTTTTTGTTTTTATTATTTAAAGATAAAAAAGAAAATAAAAGAATATATGGATAAATTGTCAAAATCGTCCCTGAGGTTTGGGAATTGCCAAAATCGTCCATGACTTGACTATACATTTTAACCGACTTATTAATTTGCATGAAAATGACAACAAAACTGAAATCTCAGTGATCAAAATACAAAAAAAATATATATATATATATATATTTTTGGACTGAAATGACAAATGTGACCTAAAATAGGGACCACTTTGACATTTTACTCTCTTTTTTATAAAAGTTCAACATAATGTCTTAAAGATCATTTTGGTGTAAGATGTTATATTCTCTTGGTATGTCTTTACCAACTGTTCTAACCTTTTTATGATGTTTATGTGGTTGTTAACCTAGTACACAATTACTGCCCAATTTAGGTCAACATAATATCTTATACCTTTCACCAAATTAGGTCAAGGACTTCCCAAGGTCCCCATTGTGGCAAAAGCCATAGCACCAAATTAGGTAAAGGACTTCTCATGGTCCCATTGTGGCAAAAACTATAAGTAAGATATAAACATTTGTGTTCATCATGTTTGAATATAGATTAAATAAACCATTATAGTTGTAATGATAGGATAATGATTTTTCATCGTCCTATCATTGTAGCTATTTGTATCCATTAAATAATCCAAGAACACGCAAAAGGCTATAAATAGGGTTGTAAACGAACAAGAACACAACCTTGTTCGTGTTCGTTTGTTAAGAAATAATGTGTTAACGAACTGTTCATGAACACTTATCGAACAAGATTTTTTGTTTGTGTTCGTTTGTTAAGAAAACGAAAGTGTTCATGTTCGTTTGTGTTTGTTCGTTAATTTTAGGTATCAGACAAAAGCGAACACAAACGAACAAAAAAGAATGTTCATGAACACAAACGAAGATAAGCAAACACATACAAGCGTTCATGAACATAAATGAACACAAATCACCCCTATCTTATACTGAGAATGACGAAGAATACGAGCGCAAAAACCCTAAATAGGAGTCTGGAATGAGAGCAGGGGACGTAGTTGGGTCGCGTCTGCTTGGAATGGGAGCAAGAACGATAATTTTTAACTAGGGTTTCTAGGATGTAAGGAGTAACACTAATACGTAATAGATACACTATATCTAATAAATAATTTATTGGTGGGAATTTTGAAGTACTTAAATAAAAAATAAAAGTTAAAACCCTAATAAACTATCGGACACAAAAGAACATAAACAAACACGTTATCAAACGTTCACGAACATAAATGAACGAACATAACCCTTGTTCATGTTCATTTGTTTAATTAAACGAACAAAATTTCTTGTTCGTGTTTGTTCATTTATTAAACGAACAAACACAAATGAACTTACCGTTAAACGGTTCATGAACTGTGGTTTTGTTCGTTTGCAGCCCTAGCTATAAATCAATATTTTGGACATCGGAATAGACCTGACTGAAATTGTGGGTGCTACATGTTTGGTTACGAGCTAAGGACCATGAACCAACATGTTGTGAGTGAATTTAAAAGTAAGATGTTTAACTAGAATTTGTAATTAAGAAATTGTGAAGATGCAAAATCGGTTGCTTAAAAGAAAAAGACAATCTCACGTGGTCCTTGGATAAAGGTCGAGGAATAATTTGGGGGATGAGAGTATTGGGCCAAGCAGACAGCGAATTTTGTGCCAAACCAATTTATTGCTTTCTCTATACAAAAGATGAATGCAGCACGAGATGTGCACGTGGGAAAACAGTATCTAAAACATTATCTTTTTCTGATTTAATTCTTTTCCTTTTATTTTATTTGAAGTAAAGTTTGAAAAAAACCCAACGGGTTATTTATGCACGAGTCAAAGCTACGACTAAACCGTTTGCCGCTTGCTTGAAAAGAACTCCTTCAATTTTTGGCTCGGTTCGACTTGTAAACAAGTCAGATACGACTATGGCCGGCCCTGGGGTGGGCGGGGAGAAACACCGGTCAGGGCCTAATATTTCAAGGGGCACGCTTTTTTAAGAAAAAAACCGATATGTATATGTAAAATGATTTTTTAATAGGGTACACTCATGCAAACACCAACATAGGCCCCCTTACAAAACTATTCTTATGGTTTAGATTAGTTATTAACCCCTTTGACATTAGATTTAGAACTTTAGTGAGCCAAATACCCAATTTCGTTAAGGCCTAAGGGCACATTTTTTCGAGCTCGAACATGGTACACGAATTCTCAGGGCCGGCCCATACGAGTAAAAGTTCGTTTTGTCTCGGTTTGGCTTGAATAATTTATTAATTTATTTTAAATATATGTATTATATTTTTAACTATATATATATATATATATCACTCTATTGGATTTTGTTCCACTATATACAAATATATAATTAGATCTATACATACTAGCTTAATCAGTAAAAAAATTAACACTAAATCAAAAGGTAAAACCCTAAACTTTAAATGACAGTCTTTTACCCGGATAGTCTATTCATCGTTTCATTGTCTCCTGCTCATAGTTGTTAATAGCGACTAGCGGTCAATAGCGACAAGTTACCGATATGCTACGTAGTGATAGCAATGAAATAATGTGTACTATTTCCTTTTTAGCGATAACGAGGAGAAACATAAAAAATACATATTATCGAACAATGGAGATGAGGAAAATACAAAAAAAAAATACATGTTATAAGACCAAACCTGAGATATCAAACAGTGGAGATGAGAAAAATGAATAAAAATATCGCTATTTATCACTACATACTATATAGTGCATATGACCTATACGCTACATAACACCCAATAGCGAGTGCTATAGGCACTATTGACAACTATGCTTTCGCTCTCTCCGTTATCGTTCTCTATAGTCTGCTCATCGCTTCATCGGTCACAACCTCAGGCGCACCATTAGCTAGAACATTGTCATTCATAAAAAAATATTATGATATGAAATATAGCTACTTTTAAAGGCACAAAAACTTAAGACCTAACATTATCATTGTCTCTCTTTGCAAATTTAAACCAGATGGCACACCAAACAATAGGGTTGTCAAAATCTCTCGACGATCGCTCATAATTTTATTGCTCGGAAAACGCTCGTTCGATTATCAGCTCAGTTGTCAACGAGCCTTATATAAACAAAGGTCCGCTCAGTTCAGCTCGGCTCATGAGTGGCCCTAGGCTAAATGAGTCATATTAAAAGGCTTAACAATAAATAAAACCGATCAACATAGACGTCTCTGAGAATTCACGTACCCTGTTTAAGATTGAAAAAATGTGTCCTTCTGTTATGTTTTGTTATTATTTAAAAAAGATCAAATCAGTATCGGGCTTAACAAACCTAATTCCAAGTGGGCTAAATTCTAAACCATAAAAAATGATTCGTAAATGGGCCTATATTGAAAGTGGTATGTGTATACTATTTAAAAAAAAATAACATATACGTATCGGATATTTTTTTTAAATCGCAAGCCCCTCGAAATCGTGGGCCTTGGGCGGAGGTCCTCCCCGTACACCATCAAAGCCTCCCATGCCGATCAAATTGCGTAAATCTATTCAAGTCAAGGGTATTGCTTGGTAGAAAGTGTGAGAACGGTGAGAACGCTTCCTGGCTCAACACGTGTCACGCGACATAGAGAAGGGCGGAGGGGCCTTTTTGTCCTTTCATATTTTCTTTTTTTAAACGCGTGTTACATCACCTTTCCATTTTTTGGCGTTTAATAAATACACAACGTTTTTTATTGTTTTTTCATCAGGATCATATTAAACATTTTGGCGTTTTAAGCAAATTTTGGCGTTTTTTATTGTTTTTAGATCAGGATGCAGGACCATAATGTAAAAAACATCAGTTATTTTTTTTCTTATGTTTATTTTTTTCTATCAAGTGTTGTGCCATTTAGGATTCAGGCCTATAGTGCTGATTTTTCCTGTAATCCTTTTTTCGCGTTTTTGGCGTTTTTATATACCAACATCGTGCTTTGCTAGCATCCGTTCTCACTGTTTTCACACTATCAGGCGTTTTTTTATTGGTAGATATTAAACAACAGAGAATTAGATAACAAACAATAGAAAATGGAAAAAATTTATAATCTAATTTCTCATCCAAATCTTAACTGTCATTAGCCTCTTCTACTTTAATCTTTTTGGCGTTTTGATCCTTTTTTGAATACCTTATGAAGACCCTTTTTATTGTGGTTTGATATATACTTGTTTGGTGACATGTTGAACACCAACGCCTGCTCGAATGTAATCATCTCTTCATGGCATCAATAAATCCATCAAGAACAAAGTGACATGATGATCATCAGTCTTTTTTTCATGAATATTTGTCCATCTCATTCAGCAAAAACTTATAGAGATACCCACCTCAGAGTAGAATCCATTCAGTGAAACTTCATTCAGAAAAATACTCAATATAGAAGAAATGAGGTTCTGCATCTGTGGCTTTTTTAAGTATCTTTTTTGGCGTTTTAAGGTGAATGGTTTTTGGAAAGTTGGCGTTTATATTTTTGGTTTTTTGTGATAAGTTGATTGTGCAGATACGTCTCTCTTATAGATTGTTTTTGGCGCGTAGTTTAGGCTGGATTTTTATTTATAATAAATGATATTAATAAAGTAGCCGTCTTTTCAGTTTCTGTGTTTATTTTTTACTCTTTTTTGTTCAGCTTTTTATGAGTTTTTAGGGTCATAGACTTTCCATCTCCCAAGTTTGGCGTTTTGAATGGGTTTAAGTAGTTTTTGGCGTTTTTTTTTTCCATTTTTATCTTTTATTAATTAATTCTTCTGCAAACTACTTTCATTATAGTTTGGGAGTTTTTGGCGTTTTTACTCTATTTATGGCGTTTTCATATGCATTATGACTGTTTGGCGTTTTATTAAGATAATGTATTTTTTTTATTCTAAGTTGAAAAATTCATAACAAACAACAGAAAAAGAAAATTAAAAAAATAAAAGTAAAAACAATTCATCTTCCAAATCTTCACTGTCATCAGTCTCTTTCTTCTTTAAATCATGTTCGCTGGTGGTTTGGCTTAGTCATGCTTGTGTTTGTGTGGCCGTTTGGAAAGACAAAATGACATAAGTTTTTTGTTTGAATATGTATCTTCAAACAACTCGTGTTATTCGTCTTTTCATGCCATTATAATATTCATCAAGAACAAAACACAGAAAATTACATTAGTCTGACCCTAGCATGTTTTTGTTTATGATTTGTCCATCTCATGCAGCAAAATGTTTTATTTGAGTTACAGCACCTCAGGGAAGAATGCATTATCCGAAACTTTGGCATTTTTGGCGTTTTACTGAGGAAATAGTGTATCTGAAAGAACCTTCATTTTTTTTGGAATCTTTGATGTTTGAGTGTTTTGGCGTTTTCTAAGATGAATGGTATATAGTAGAAAATATGGCGCTTTTGAGTAGTTTGTGTTTGATGTTTTTGGGGATTTTGGCGTTTGTAAGATAAATGGTATATAGTAGAAAACATGACGTTTCAGGTTCTGGGATGTGTTTTTATGTCTGGGATGTTTTTGTTTATATATGGATGTTTTTGGTCTGTATTGGCGTTTTATTCATCAGTATGGCGTTTTGGTTTAGAGGTCTAAAGACCTTTTTACCCTTAATGAGGCGCGTCCACGTAATAAAATTGATGTTATTTACGAAAACGTCACCGCGCCAATCTAGTCCATAGATTGTTTTAATCGGACGATCCATAAGCGTTCTCACTGTTCTCACACTTTCTACCGTTTTCTCTAAATCTCGACCCTATATATATATATGTTGCGAATTTTTTGCAGGGAGAAGAAGTGAAGTCCAGAGTAATCTTGCTTCCGAGTTCTGGAGCAATATCAATATGGCGTCTTCTTTAATGTCTCATATGAAAACCCTAGTTTCGTTATATTAGGTGTTAGTTGTGTAGATTGGGTTGACCCATTAATTTTGTTTTAATTAAACAAAACTGAAAAACTATTATAATAAAACAGATCGATACCTAGTTGACTATTCTTTATTAGTTTTTCGTTTTTATTTAACTTAGATTGTTACAAATTTTTATATATATTTTCTGGAAAACATTCCTGTGTTGTGACTGGTTATTTCACAACTCAACAGGAAATACAAATAGATATAAAAATCTATAGGTTTCTATTAAGTTTCAGAACTAGTACAAATAAGAACAGAATGTAATGCAAGATAACTGAAGAAGAAGGGGATGGGAAGCTTAGGGTTTACAGAGTAGGAGGTGGGAAGAAGAAGCCAATAACCTTCTAACAATATTCATCCATACCCTGTTCCATACTCTCGTTGTGCTTATCTCACCTCTGTCCACATAATCGTTTAGTTTATTGGGCCAATGGACTGGGCTGGTTGGGTCGTCTTTGGGCCAGGTCCGGTTCATAACATTACCCCCCTCTTTCAAATACACCTTGTCCTCAAGGTGTAAGGGTGTAAAGAAATGGATTAAACTAGTAAAAGTTGCCCAAGTAGTTACCAGCTTTGCAATCATTCGGGCACGTACAAGTGTGAAATCGTTGAGACGAGTGAACATAGGAGCCCATTTCCACGGTTGAATTTGCAATAAGGCAATGAAAGAGTAGTCAAAAGTGTAATAAGCAAGCTCTAATGGCGTATGTCCATAAAGGGCTGCAAATAGTGGTATTGCCAGAACCAATTGTGCGATGTGGAGAATCATTGGCCATGCTATATCCAAGAAGTTGTAGGGTTGTAACAGTGAGGCAGATTGCCACCCGGGATTACGTTCAAAAGCCATGTAAATTGGCAGTGCTACATTCAGACGATAAAATTTTGTATGCTGCGGAATAGGTAGCAAGCTCACATCATTGATTTGAAGGAACATTTGCAGACCAAGACTATCACATTCAGCACGCACAACCCAAAATGGGACATCCAATGTCGCATCATATCTTGCAGTTAAGTCATCCACAAACGAAAACACCGTGCACACGTGGTGTACTATGCTACCAGTGGTGTGGAAACACGTTACTTCTGTAGGAGCAATGCCACATAATAGAGGTAGAAGAGAAGTATGTGGTGTAGTTGTGTTAGCATTAAGAAGTAAACTATCAAGATAGCTTTCAGCAATGTCTATTTCAAAAACATTTTGCAATAAATCTATACGGATTGCATAGGCTGAATTAGATAAGTCTACCTCCCCATGTGCAAACCAACACTCAGATAACTCAAGAACATATGTGAAATGGTGGAATAAGAACTCGACATGTTGACTAACACTAATATCACCCTTTTGGGACTGGTCACCAAGAATATATTCGTCTGCGTAATGCTGAGTTTTCCTCAAACCTTGAGCTGGATAAGGAGTTGTAACAATGATGTGTGTTTCCAATGCCATTAAAATAACCATAGGTGCGCATGTGTAACTGATGCCATTAAAAGTAGGCACATCCATCAATAGGTATAGAACTCTTTCGAATATTAATTGGTCAATTCCAAGAGATTCCAAATCAAAATTCACAAATGTGAAAGCTTGACTACCAAACTGTCTAGAAGACAAATGATTACCAGGACTGGGATTAGGTATATTATGTGTCAAACACGTATCCTTAGCTGCAACAGAAAGGTAATGGTTTGGTTTGAAAGACCTAGAAGGTATCCCAAAGGAATGTAGACGTATCTCAACAATTATAAACTTGGTCTTGATATCTCTAGAGCCTCCATTAACATATTTTGGCATCATGTGTGGAGAACCAGAACTCCATGGCAATAAGGAAACATGTGGTATATTGTTGACATTAGCATCACAATAGAGGACATGGCTGTTTGGGGAATGAACAGTTACAACACTATCAAGACACAGGTTTGAAATACAGTAAGTAAGTAGAAAAGGACTACCACCAGGATCAATATAGTATGATGTATTCGCGAACGTAATAGCTGAACCATGATTGTCTACAACACCCAAGCTTGCAGATGCAAATCCTCTTTGGAGATGTGTGCTATTATGTGATCGTATCCCATACACAGTAGGAGTGACAATTGGAGCCAACAATCGAGAAGCCACACTTAAAAACGCAGCAAAAGGTTCATTTTTTACCAGACCCGTAAAATCAAAACTCATGTTGGTTGAGGTTTCACCAACCAATGATGCAGATATTTTATTTGGACCAGCGGAGGGTAGGAAAGCCTTTCGTGGTTGTTTTGTAACACATGATTTTGCTTTGTACTTCTTTTCTCCAGTTGTAATATGAACAGGATCACACAGTTTTGATTTACTATTGTACACACATTGCATATTGTCAGCAAAAACAATATCAACACCCATAACATAAAATAACGGCTCCTTTGCTTTCATCATCATGTCACCTTCACCTTGATGTGCATGAATATTGTTATACCATGGCACATAAAACAGTGCAAGTAACCATGGTGTTTTTTTGTGATCTACTGATGAAATATCAGCTTTCAACCAGTTATACTGGTCAGAATTCAGATCATAAACTTGATTGCTTAACTTGGAATCTAAAGTGATTTGATATGCATCTTGTAATTCATGCATGAGTTCTCGAGCTAGTGGATTAAGTATACCTGGTGTCCATGTAAATAAGCGAATAACTCGTGATGCAGTCACAACCATTTGGGTAGATATGGGTTGAATTACCATTGAATCCATACGGAGCCACCTAACTTTATGATGTTTGATCACAAAAGAAGCAACAACATCACAATCGTTGGTATCTACCATATCCTTCGTTGTCGTATCATTTGCCAAGACTACATCATCTAAAATATCCATTTGAGCATCCTTTTCTTCGAGTGACTCATTAGCATCATCATCTTGTGAGTCAGTTTGCGGAGAGCCCAATGGGGCATCAACTACCACATCATGAATTCTAGTCGTTGCGTATTCAGTTCCACCACAATACCAACCTGGTTTCCATTCAAAATTGTGAACAACAAGCAAAGCACTACTAAATTTCCCCGATGTCATCATTTGGATTTCCAAACAATGCCAAGTAGATGTGTTGATGGGAGTGGGATTTGGTTGTGGTGAATCTGATGAGCTAGTAGGACAATGTGGACTAGATTTAACATCTTGAAGCACAAAATTAGAATCTAATAGATCCGGTTGAGTGTCAGTTACTTCGAATGATTCGTGAACATCAACCATTGAGTCGGTATGAACTTTTAATACCTCATCATTCATGGTGTCATGATTGACGCTGAAAATTTCATGTTTAACACGATCATGCATTTCATCAAACACCTGGAGGGCAGATAATGGTGGGGACGAATTGACAACAGTATCAACAGTAGGTTTTAAGGATGAAGAACGGAATCGATGAATCATTGCAGTAGAGAAATCGTTCCATGTAAGGTCATCGCTCCGAAACCAGGAATTGAACCAGTAGAATGGTTCATCCTCAAACACTTCAATAACGTATGAGAATCGTTCATCACCAAATATTGAGTAAAATCGAAAGTATAGCTCGGATTGAGAGATCCACGAGTTAGGATCAGAGCCGGTGAAACGAGGTAATTGTGGTTTGAGATCTTCCAAAGCCATCGATGCTAAGGATCAATGAAAGCACCAATGTTGTGACTGGTTATTTCACAACTCAACAGGAAATACAAATAGATATAAAAATCTATAGGTTTCTATTAAGTTTCAGAACTAGTACAAATAAGAACAAAATGTAATGCAAGATAACTGAAGAAGAAGGGGATGGGAAGCTTAGGGTTTACAGAGTAGGAGGTGGGAAGAAGAAGCCAATAACCTTCTAACAATATTCATCCATACCCTGTTCCATATTCTCGTTGTGCTTATATCACCTCTGTCCACATAATCGTTTAGTTTATTGGGCCAATGGACTGGGCTGGTTGGGTCGTCTTTGGGCCAGGTCCGGTTCATAACATCCTGTTTATTATTATTCTACATATTCTACAAATTCTTATATATAATGCATTGTTTATTGCTATAACTTTAATCATTGTTTAAAAAAATTTACAATGGCTTAAGGGGCACGTTTTCTCGGGTTCAAACAGGATATCTGAATTCTCAGGAACGGCCCTGCTTAATATATTTCAGTCGGTTGACTTCAAAAGTTTCAAATGGTAGTAAACGGTTTGGTTTATGGTTTAGACCGAAAGTTGGATAGATGAAACTTTTCAAATCATATCAATGGCTCGGTAATTATATATGCACGAGAGCTTCATTTATTAGACAAAATGGATTTCCACCGTTAAACTAGTGCAACATCGAAACGACTCATTTTTAAACCGTTTTTGGAGTTTGAAATACACTATCACATGCTTCAGCAAAATTAATTGGAAATGAAGTAATAGATTTGGATCGCTCTGTCTATACTGAGAAAACCATTAAGAGGGTAAATTGTTAGTAACGATTGGTTTGGTTTTAGTTTTAAACGGTTTGATTTTGATTCATATAATGTTACCAACAGTTTAACTCACGATTTAACCTAAAATATAACCGTAACCACTGCTAATTCAAATGTTTAGAATCTTCAAGAAATAATGTTTTTCAATTTGTTTTAATGTACACTTTTAAATTATCATCGAATGTGTATTTGTTAAACATTTTTTTAGAAATCGTTGATACACTTTAGGATATGACACGTCTACATGTACGCACGTATTGCGTTTATTTTTTTTTATTTTAATTTTTTTTGCTAAAACATACGTAAAACTTGGCTCACTATTGTAGCCAGTGGCGGATCCAGACATGTTTTGTGGGTTCACATGAACCCACTCGGTTTGGAAAAAATTAGTAAGAACTTTGTCTGATTTGGAAAAAATAGTAAGAATCTACCAAAACGAACCCAATAAAAGAAGCTCTTGGATCCGCCATTGAATTTGTAGCCATTTGTTGGTTTAGATGTGCGTTGGTAAATCGAGTAGGGTACTTAGGAAATAAAAACTTATTACAACAAAAAACCAGATTGATGTATCAAAAGTTACTATAAAAATTAAACAGAACTAGAAAGATGGACATATCATTGTAATGTATTCGGTGCATTGTTGTAATTAGTTTGTCGCACATTGATAATCAAAACATCATGGCCATTTAAAAGATATCGTTTTTTTAAGTATAACATGACTTATATCAAATTAACGAGAATAAAATGTAAAATAATATGGTATAGCTTTTAGAAATATATGTATATATTAAACATACCTTTGGTAATTATAAAAAGAGTTAATTGCCAAAATCGTCCCTGAGGTTTGGGCAGGTTTACCATTTTCGTCCAAAATGACAGTTTTGTACCAAATTGCCCCCAACGTTTGTAACTTTTTTTCATTTTCATCCAAACCACTATCTTAGTTTATTTTTTCTGTTAAGTTGAGGATATTTGAATGAAATTGGCAAATATAAAACCGCAGGGACGATTTTGGCAATTTACTTAAACTCTTTTAAATTTCTTTTATTTAATTAATTTTGTTACATGTATAATAAAAAAGAATATACATGCAATTTTTATATGAAAAGAATAATAGCCTTTTCACATAATTTTTATAAATTTTCATCCAACCACTAACTAAGTTAATTTTTCTATTAAGGCGAAGGATTTTATAAACTAAGACAGAAATTAATTTATATTTTTTCATATAGATCAGTTTTATAAAAATAAAATCTACTTAAACCTCTAAATTTTATAAAACTAAAATGCTGGTGACCTTATTGAAAAAGGTCGAATAAAAAAATCTTATTATATGTACCAAGTTTGTAATTCATCTTCTACTATTTAAATTCGCTCCTAAGGAAAAACAGAAGCCCGTGCCGCCTCCCCCCTCTATCAAACAAAGTATCGTTACCAAACCTTAAAATTATCCACCAAATTGTAATTATAATGCTATGAACCAAAAGTTTTTTTACTCAAGCCACTCAGAATAAGTTTTAGTTAGTTACCCTTATAATCTTGATTAAATAAATATTTTATTTCTATCAACATATTTCCTAGGTGCTCAACACATTTAAAAATATGTAACGTTTTGCAATTTTTTCTATCTCTACAACTGATAAATACTAAAAGTTGTAATCGATTGTTATGTGTTGCACACCAATGACGTTTTCTCTTTATAAAACTGATTTATATAAAGAAGCTGTAAATTAATTTCTGTCTTAATTTATAAAATTTAAAACATCATTCACCTTAACAGAGAAAATAAACTGAGTTAGTGATTTGGATGAAAATTTATAAAAATTATGTGACAAAACTATTAATTTTTTTTTTCTAAAAACTCCATGTATATTCTTTTTTATTATATATGTTACAAAAATAATTAAATAAAGAAATTAAAAAGGGATTGAGTAAATTGCCAAAATCGTCCATGTGGTTTTATATTTGCCAGTTCAGCCAAATATCCTCAACTTAACAGAAAAAATAAACTAAGTTAGTGGTTTGGATGAAAATGGCAAAAAGTTACAAACGTTGGGGGCAATTTGGTACAAAAGTGTCATTTTGGACGAAAATGGCAAACGTGCCCAAACCTCAGGGACGATTTTGGCAATTAACTCTTATAAAAAATTAACTGAAATTATTCATTGTTTAAATTCATATGAAAAGATGCAAGTGTTTTTACTTCGTTCCCCTTCACTCATAAATAACAATTCAATCACTACATTAGTTATAGACAATGTTTTAAAATCCGGAATCACTTAACAATCGGATATCAAACACCAAACAGGTAGCGGAAATACGAGTAAGATGTAGAAGATCAAAAGCAATTGTATTGATTCAAGCACTCAAGAACACAGGATTACAATGAACCCTCTGGTATCCTTGGTCGCACAAAGCACAAAAGTTTCGAATAGAATCAACAACCTATTAAGACTAAGGACACCCCTATTTATACATGCATAGGTGATCCTTTTACATTAGGCCAAGCCCATACCCCATAGACATCAAAACAACCATACGAGCCCACTATACAGTTTGAACCCAAAACAAACATAATAACCTAAGACAGACGCAAACCTACACTAGTTTATGCCCTTACAATATCCCCCTAGGTTTGTGTTGGCTTGGCGTCTTCTGCTTCACTGCTGCCTCCTCTTCTGCTTCTTAGCTTGTTCTTTCTGTTTCTTCTGTAGTTCAGGCAAGATCGGTATATTCCTTCCCACATATGGACCAATCAGCTGTGTTTCAACTCTTGTACGTTGCCATGACCATAACTTGAAGCTCATAATCTGGGCCACAGCTCCTGTCCAGCTTTTGGCACACACCTCGTACTGAGGATCACTCTGAATCTGTGACTTAGCTAAGAGATTGATGTCATTCTCACCAAAGCACATCAAATCTCGAGTATCAATGAACCTGTACTCAACATCATCACACACAACCACAGCTTGACCAGAGATAGGATCATACATCCAAAATTGAAAGTTCTTCAGAGAATTATCAGGAAGCTCCTTCAACAATGGCACAATATTCGTCTGTTTAGTAGAAGGCCACTTCACAATCTTATATGGCTTCCCTGTGGCAGGATCCAATACATCTTCATCTTCTTCAATGGTAGACTCAGCCAACTTCATATCTCGAAAGTTGACTCTAGCCTGTTGCTGCAGTTTATTAAAGAAATTAACTCCAATCTTGCAATTTGGATTATTGACTTGATCATGAAATCCAGCATTGCTCAGTTCTCTCAAATCAACTGGAGTCCAGGAATTGAAAGCTTCAGAATTATCATAATACTCCACCTCATTATTCTTCCTCAGCACGATAAACATTTCTTTCTCATCGTTGTATGCCCAGCTTTTAATACCCGATCTATTTCCTTTCTTGCTCTTCTCAGTGGTGATCACATATCTGTCAGGTTTGTCACCAAACTGCAAGTTCCGTTCAGCCCCTACATTTCTCATAACAACCATCTTCTTTCTTGGTTTCTGATTTGCTGTACGGGGAGTGCTTTCATAATACCTGTTCATCGCATCTTCATGCTCTTTTCTCTGCTGCTCTCTCTCTCTTCAGCAGTGGATTCCTTTGGTGGATCAGCAAACTCCTTAGGAAATTTTCCTTGCAGTTTCTGCTTCATATCCATTACTATAGCACTAAGAGCTCCCAGGTTAGTCTCCAACTCATTGATCTTTTGATTCTTAACCACTAATTCTTCCATGAGACTAGCAATCTGAGCATCCTTGAAAATCTTGTCTTCTTCAAGAGTGGAGATTCTTCGCATCAGGATTGTTGTCTCATTTTCTTCAAACACGCCTTCACTATCGGAACTTTCAGCAGTTGCAGAAGTCTCAGGAGTTTCAACTTGTTTTGACTTAGCTGTCGATTCAACTTGAACAGCAGCAGCTTGCAGCAACTCAGCAGCCCTAATAACATCAGCATCAGATGGACCATTGCTTGAACCTTCACCTGGTTTAGGAACGAGCACATACATAGCAGCTCTTTCATTGGCCATGAACTCAATTATTGTTGGGCTCAACTCAGTGGGAATGTAGTTGACTCTGGGCCGTGTGTCACCAATGAGGTTAGTTGTCTCTGAGGTTGTTTGAACATTTACCTCACCGCTGAGCCTAAGATCCCTTCTACTTTGTTTCCTAGGAGGAAGATCAGCGGTAGGTTCTTCTAAGGAATGATCAACCACAGCAGCTTCCGTTGTAGACACAAGTTCAACACGAGGAGGGCTCACGTGAACTGGTTCACTAATCTCTTCAGTTTCTGCTGTAATGTCTTCAGCCATGATCTCAGTCTCTGTTTCACTTTCATCAACATTTTCATCTTCTTCTTCATCATCAACAATCCTGTCATCTGCAACCTCTTCCTCACTTTCAATACCTGTCAAGTCTACGTTCTCAATCGGCTCTTGAACTCCAGCAGGAGCTTCAATAATCTCTACATCATGCTCTTCAGCCACAATAGCATTTATCTGAGCCGGTGCTTCTTCTTGAATCTCACTAAAAATTCCAAAATTTTCTAGTGCACGCTTGTTTTCATACTTGATTCCAACATTTTCCCTTGACTTTTGGTTTATCCATGTAAACACTAAGTGGTTCATCTGTGACATCTGTGCCTCCACGGCCATCGAACAAATACCAAATCAATGAAATGTTGTGTTTCATACTTGGGATTTGTATAAATATGTGTATCGTTTGCACATATCAACTCTTGTTCGATTTCGGGCTCTAAATCGCTTTCTGGAAGGTTATACGCGCACTGATGCGTAAATATAACCAGTTTAATGCAACAAACACTCCAAGATAGTGACATAGGCTTAACATACCTTAAATAACCTTTACATAACTTAGAAATAAGTTTTGGATGGTTTGGTGTGTTGAAATCAAGTTTGTTCGATCACAGGGACTAATTGTGTCAAACTGCGAAACTATACCGATTTGTATAGTAACGAACCTTCCGTAACTTGATCATAAGTTAAACATACCCTAAATATCCTCTACATAGCTTAGAAATAGGCTTTGAGGGGTTCGGTATGCTAAAATAAACTTTTGGTCATTCAGGGACTAAAAGCGTCAAAAAGTACATAAGTTTGCATTTTCGCGCATATCTTACGTTCTGAATATATCCGGACTCCCAAAAATTTATGTAATCATTAAAATATTTTATTTTAGTGATTGGCATGATAAAATTTCATTCGTCGCTTAATTTGGATCGTTTTTGCGTTCGTTACGACTTCCGTCGTAATTAACCGAACAACGCAACCGTACGACCAAACGAGCCGACATCCGAGATATTTTTGAGCACTTTTTAAGTTCCCTATACTTTAACTTCATTTTACAGCTTTGAAATGGGGTTAACGGGGCTTAAACGTGTCAAAAATGCATCGAAAACCAAGTTTGGGGCTTCAGGGGCTAAATCTGTCATTTTTGAAAGTTGCTGGTCTGCAGGTCCCTTACGGTCCGTATGGACCTTTGCTTACGGTCCGTAAGCAGTGCCCAGCACATCAGAGTTGCAGAAACATTGAATCTGGTCATTTCCTCTTGTTCCAATGGTTTTGATCCATGGGTTTTCATGCTATGGGCTGGTTTGTGAGGAGAACAAGTCCCCCAATCTTTCTTTGACAATTGTATGGCCAAGATCATTCCCTCTTCTCCAAGAAATGATCCTAACGGTTTGCAAAAAACTATATAAGGCCATGTCCCTCATTCATTTTCTGCACATTTGGTCTGAGATTTCTCTAAGTGGTTGTGATTATTCACTACCTACCTGAGAATACTTGGAACCAAATCTATTTGGACCCTTTGTAAGTCCTCTTTCGTTCTTTTATCGCTTTCTAGCTTAAAAGTCAAACTTTGTTTGACTTTCTGCATTGACCAGTCTATGGTCAATGAGAAGTTCGTTTGAACTTCATAACGTGAGCGTAATCACGATGGTTATAGTCCCTAGTGACTATACCTACTGATTACCACGTTATCTAGGCTCAGTGATGAGTCGTAGTTTCGGCCAACATGCGTATTCTCGCGTATTTTGTAACCAAACTACTCTAGGGTATCAAAACCGTTTGTTTTGATATCAAAACCTGTTTTCTAACTTAACTAAACATGTTCTAGCATGTTTAGCTCGTCACTTTTTAGATTAGTGCTTGTGTAGAGTCGTAAGTCAAGCGGACTAAACACCCGCTTAGACTTTCGAACACGACCCGTTTGGTCGATCATTAGGATCCGACCAAACATGTTTACTGACCATAGTTGCATAGGGAATAACCTTCCGAGGTTATACCTTATGGTCACTTAGGTTTAATTAGTTGTATGATAGGTAGTTTATATGCCTTAGGTAAATGACCAAAATGCCCTTTTCATGCATAAATGGTAATTAAGCATATGTAACACAAACTTTTGTCACTTAATTGATTATGCAACATATTTAATCATGTTTAGGCATATAATACTTGTCATAGGACTAGTTAGACGTCTCGAACGCGCTTTTGCGCGAACGACACGTTAAAGTAGCTTAAGCTACCTTAATGGGTCACAATGGGTCGAAAGCACTTAGGTTAGGTTTCGATTTAGGATGTAGACTTTGTTAAACCATGTCATATGAGTTCCAATACTCATTTGGTTTACAAAACCTCATCCTATCCGATCTTCCGACTTAGGTCCGGTTTAATTATATAGTTATTAGGTTGCCGATTGATTCCGTGCTCCCTCTAGCTTTGCTTAGTTGTTGTTTAAGACCTCTAAGCATTCTCAGGTGAGTACATAGTTCCCCTATTTTACTGTTTTCAATTGTTTTGGGGTGATTCATATGTGCTAAATGTTTTCAAGGTTTTAACGATGGATTTCAAAACGATTTTCGATATTATAACGATGATTTCAAAAACGATTAAGATGGTTTATACTAAACTAATAACGATTTCAATAAAGTGAATAAACTAGTTGGTTGTATTTACATAACGAATGGCATTCATTAGCATTGATCAAGCCGACCAATATTAGGTTATGGTACCATAGGATCTGACAAATCCCATTATCGTACTGCACCCATGGTTATGTGTGGGTTAGGTGGGTAATGACTGAATCTGAATGTTAATTTACCCTTTGGTGGTTTATTAATGAGAGAGCGAGATAGTCGAGTCACGAAGGTTTGAATGTTATTAGCGAGGCGACCACAAATAGTTTTCACACTTAAAACGAGGATGATTTAAATGATTTAAACGAATTAACGATTTGGGAACGATTCACACGAGATTAAACGAGTTGGATAAACGATTGGTTTTTGGTTAAGTGTTTAGATAATGGGACGGGTGTAATATGATGAAAATATGGTAGATACGCCGCTGGTACTTCTTATATATAAGTGTTTTCAACATATTACATACCGTGGCGTTATTTAGTTCACTTGGGTAAACGATTTTGAAACGATGTCACACAAACGAGGTTTTCGAAATGATATAAACCATACGAGTTTTATTAACGAGATTTATTAACGAGTTTTATTAACGAGATTTATTAACGAGTTTTATTAACGAGATATATTAACGAGTTTTATTAACGATTTAATACGAGATGTTTTACAATTTGCTTTACTAAAACAAATGTTTTTGGGTTAAGAATCATGGCTACGAGGTTTTATAAACTATAACCCACTTGATTTGAGTTGGTTAATTAAGTTGCAATATTATACTCTTTTCAAACAAGGTTTTTAACAAAGTATTGCAACATTTAAACTAGCCATGAATCCGACACTCCTATAAAACCTATGTACTCGCTAGCATTTCTTTGCTGACTTTGTTTTTACATATGTTTCAGGTATTGATGCTTGATGATGATTACTAGGATGCATGAGTCACATAGGATCTGGACGAGGCCTTAGTGACATAATAACAATATTAGTCGATATGTAACTTGTTTGTTTTGTGTTAAGACAATGTTAATGTTTAATATTTTCAATAAAAAGAAACACTTTTTGTATCCATGGTTATGAAATGATAATTCTGTTACAACACTCCCCGACGTTTCCGCCACGATTTGTTGTTTTACGCGGTCGGGGTGTGACATCATCATCTTGACATCGTATGTTTTTACAGTAACTGGCAACTTAGGATACTTCTTTTCCAAGATCATCTGTATGAATCTAGGGAACTTGTACCAGTACTTCTCATTCAACGTTTTTACATTCACAAACATATCATCGAAGACACTCTTTGAATAATTGTAGTTCCATCCTTCAACCACGGAAACTACTGCAGAAGTTTGATTCAATGTTAGTTTATCCAAACCACTCTTATTTCCACTGATGCACACTAGATAAATATGAGCCAAAAGTCTCCAGTATGGATGTAACAGCTTCTTGATTGTGGGAGGAGGAACCGCTCCCTCATAGCTCATTTTGACTAAAATCTCCATGACCTTTTCCTTTGAATACTCTGTCGGATCATCAGCTGCATCTCCAAACAATAACACATCACGAATGTCTTGTTCACTAATTGAAACTTCCATACCCTGAACCTTTGACTTGATTACCGAGTCACCTTTCTTCGCCGTTGAGTTATCCCAGAATCTTTGATCCAGTCTTCACGAATAACTGGATTCTCCCGAAGAGAATGTGCCAATCTGCAAGTGTTTAGGCCAACAATCAATGACTTGTACGTCTCGAATCGCTTTGGAGGATCTGACAAACAGCAAGCAATGTTCATCGTCTTTTCCCATGCTGGAACATGTGGACCTTTTGCTTTCTTTCCTGTATCTGCATAAAAAGAAACAAATCAATGCGGACACATATACGTTAATCTTAAAGGTTTCTGAGTTTTACCGTAAACTTGCTCAAACTAAGTCAACTGAAATATCATAATTTTTAGAATCCTTAAAAATAAAACACACAGCTATGTTCTGTTTAAAAGAATTCACAAAATTATAACATAAACAGTTAACAAGCTCACTGTGTAAACATAGGCCCAAAAGAACTGGATCAGGCCCACTGAATAACACCTTGTGCGATCAGGCAGGTCTTGTGTGATGGCAGTTTCGTAATAAAACAGATAGGGCCAGTCGCACAAGACCGGTCAACAAAGGTCAAACGCACAAGACCTGGTCAACGAAGGTCAACAAAGGTCAATTCGGTTGAATCTTAGGGTTTTAATCCACTTTTAAAAAAAATTAATCTATTAAGGCTTCATATACCCTAAAATTTCCGATTTCAGCAACAAAACCCTTCTAAACACCCAATATCATTTAAGTAACACCCCAAACAATCCTAATGATTTACCTTTAAGCATATGACAGATATCCGATTCAAGAGAATAATGAGAAAAACTTACCTTTTGATTTTCCTTTCTCACTTGACATGATTGCAGATGATGAAGAATAGACAGTGAACTTGTGCGATCGGAGTTTGGAAGGTTTTTTTAGAGAAAGCAGGTTTTCAAAATCAATGATGTGAAAGGTCTCTCAAATGCACAAGTCCCTAAAACCCTAACCAATCAGATTTTTAACCAAGGGGCCCACCAAGTCTGCGGTGGGCCCAGCCGTCATTCCACACCCCTTTTTTGTTTACCGATTTGAAACTTGAAAAGTGTTTTGGATTTTGTGGGGCCCACCAAGTTTACGGCGGGCCCAGCTCAATTCCCGAGGATGAAATTACTTTTAAAATTTTGTGCAAAGAAACATTTTATGAACACTCGGTCTTTTTCAATTTATAAACACACGGCCACATGATTTTATAAAAATAAAACAATAACTGAATATTTACACAACAATAAACAATTACACAAGAGAAATAATATGAAATATTTACAAGTAACAAGCATCTTACGCACCATTTTTGCATGCACTTTTCTTACGGGATCAAATCACAGAGTTTCGGGCTAGACTACACTTATCAACACTAATTTACTCTGGTAGATCCGAGCGATTGCCAGTATGTTTTTCCTCTTAAACTTATCTCCCTAGGCTTTTATCAAATAACGGACTGCAACTTATTTATCATGTTTTCATTTTAAATTATATGAACACTCAAATCAATCACGATCAAATCCCGGAATTTTAGATTTGAACAGGCTATCATACGAGTAGTTTCCCTACCACATATTTCACAAGCCCATTCTAGAGTTCTGAAACCTTGACTGGACTGGATTGAGAAAAGAACAGAATGGATCAGCGGAGATGGATATAATATACAAATCAAATGAGATTTTCTTAGTTTGATATAGGTTTTTATTTTGGGGTTTCTTTTGGGCACTAGAGGGCCTCTTTCGGGTGTATTTGATCCACAGAGCGACAACGTACAGCTAGGTCTTTGCTCACGCAAAACAGAAGCCGACGTTGCCTAGCACCTCCAGGTCTTTGCTCACGCAAAATAGAGGAGATACACGAGTTGTTTAGAAAAGATTTCAGAACTAGAATGAAATTGTGTGTATCGGGACATCACACACGCATTCAAATAGCCATGTCCTAATTCCAAGTGAACGTTCTTTCCTGAGGTCATAGAATATATATTAGTGTTCTAAACAGTACCAGTCAAAGAGTCCAGCCATCAGGATAAAGCCTACCAGCACATCACTCTGGAGTCAGACCATTTCAATATTGGTCTTACATGAGTCAGCCTTAATCCACATAGTGAAAATTTATTTCATTTCCCGGGTTGTAGCCAAGGCATGGCAAAAGCAAAGAACTATTTTTGTATTTTTCTGTTTTTTAATGTTTTTGTATTTTTCTGATTTTCAATGTTTTTGTATTTTTCTGAGAGACTACATCCCCCTAAATTTTTGCTTAAAATGAAAGAAAATCTATTTTAAGAAACAAATTTACAGAAACGAAGAAAAATATTTTTGTGTGACCGCGGTCAATCCTCGAATTCGACCATTTTGAGAAGTTTAAGAAGAGCAAGAAAACGTGCTTTATCAACCGGTTTTGTAAAAATATCTGCGACATTGTCGTCAGTATGAATTTGTTCCATTTTAATTAAACCCTGGTTGAAAGAATCACGAATAAAGTGAATTTTTATGGCAATGTGGTTGGTTTTTGAAAAATACACCGGATTTTTCACTATTTGGATAGCTGCATCATTGTCACAATAAATGGGAGTTTGGGAAAAATTCAAATCGTAGTCCACCAGCTGGTGTTGAATCCAGATAACCTGTGAGCAGCAGGCTGAAGCGGCCACGTATTCTGCTTCTGCAGTAGACAGAGAGACAGTTTGCTGCTTCTTGCATTGCCAGGAGATGAGGCGATCCCCCAGAAACTGGCATCCAGCTGACGTAGACTTCATGTCCAGACCAGTACCTCCAAAATTGCTGTCAGAAAAAGCACACAAATCAAATGGAGACTCTTTTCGATACAAAAGTCCAAGCCGAGGCCTGCCCTTAAGATATCGAAAGATTCTCTGAACAACATTTAAATGAGAAAGTTTAGGAGCCTCCTGATAGCGAGCACACTGACACACAGCAAACATGATATCTGGTCTACTGCCTGTCAAGTACATCAACGAGCCAATCATCGATCGGTACAGTGTAGCATCAACAGCTTCCCCTTCCATATCTTCAGTCATCACTAGTCTTTCTGCTATAGGAGTATTTGCAGGTTTGACATCTTGAAGTTTGAATTTTGCAAGAATATCATCGACATATTTTCCCTGATGGATGAGAATTCCTTTAGAATCCTGTCGAATCTGCAGACCCAGAAAGAAACTCATTTCTCCCAACACACTCATTTCAAATTGCTTCTTCATAACCTCTTCGAATTCCTTGCACAGTGCTTCACTAGTGGATCCAAAGATGATGTCGTCCACATAGATCTGCACTAAGATTTGATCCTCTCCCACCTTTCGAATGAATAGTGTCTGATCAATCACACCCCGAGTGTATCCATGAGCGAGGAGATGCTCTGTCAGAGTAGCATACCAAGCACGGGGAGCCTGGTGTAACCCATATAAAGCCTTATCAAGCTTATACACGTGACGGTGACACTGTTTTTTCACAAAGCCCGGTGGCTGTGACACGTAGATCTCTTCCTTTACTTTGCCGTAGAGAAACGCCGTCTTAACATCCATTTGATAGACCTTGAATCCCATGTAGGATGTGCATGCCAGAAAGATTCTGATTGCCTCCAGTCGAGCCACGGGAGCATACACTTCATCGTAGTCAAGGCCTTCTATCTGTTTAAACCCTTGGACGACCAGTCTTGCTTTGTTTCTAACAATCATTCCGCTATCGTCTCTCTTGTTGCGATAGACCCATCTAGTTCCGAGTGATTTCTTTCCGGCAGGTAGCGTAACTTGCTTCCAGACTTTCAGCTTCTCAAACTGATTCAACTCATCCTGCATCACATCTACCCAGCTAGGTTCCAAAAGAGCCGTATCAATTGTCTTTGGCTCGATTTGTGAGATGAAACATGAGAACAAGCAATTGTTGATGATTCCTGACTGACTTCTAGTCAACACTCTAGCCTCTACTAGTCCAATCACATTTTCTATGGGATGATCACGTTAGACACTTGTAGGAATAGCGACTTCTGGTGCAGTTCCAGTTGGAGAGACGTTCGTTAAGTGATCAATAGCTATTGGCTCAGTGTTGTCAGAGACTTGCTCTTCTTTTGTACCGTTTGCGACAAACTCTTCAGGAATGGGACCATCAAACATGTCACTTTGATCGATGGGTGTGTCCTCTTCATCAGACGAGTCCAACCCCTCTCCTCCATCATTAAGAATGTCAGTACAATCAGGAGCCATTTGAATCTCTGGTGTAGATGTTGAAGATGAGACTGCAGGTGTGTGATCCCCCACAATTGTAGAATCCCCCTCAAATTCAACATCCCCCTCTTCTTCAGCATTATGTGGAACAATTGAGGGTTGAGAGACAGCATTTGTTGTACCAGAAGTACCTGCGTGAATAACAGGAGGATCATCAAGAATATCAAAAGATTTAAATAGATAGGCATAATTATAAAGAGTAAATGGCCCGTTTCCAGCGTCTGTCTGATTTTCTTCGAGCCACCGCACGTCATAAGACTCAATGATCTGTCTTGTCTTCTTGTTGTACACTCTATATGCCGTCTTGTTTTCATGAGCAGCCTTCCCAGCATATCCAATGAAATAACAATAATCTCCCCTAGTGTCAAACTTTGGTATGGATTCCAAATGCAAGAGAGTACATGGACAACCGAAAGCTCTAAAGTGCCCCACATATGGTTTCTCGCCAAACATTACTTCATGAGGCGTCTTCATGCGTGCCTTGTTGATAACAACTTTGTTTTGAACGTAGCACGCAGTGTTAATGGCCTCTTCCCAGAAGAAAACTGGGAGTTTCGAATCACAGAGCATCATGCGAGCTGCTTCAATCAGGGTTCGATTCCTTCTTTCAGCAACTCCGTTTTGCTGAGGAGTTCTAGCAGCACTGTATTGTCGAGCGATTCCCCTCTCAGCACAAAAGAAATTCAATTCAGCATTCTTGAATTCGGTTCCATTGTCGCTTCGAATCCCTTTCACTTTCTTGCCAGTCTGATTTTCCATAAAGATTATGAATCTCTTGATTAATTATGCAGTCTCACTTTTGTTAACTAAGAAGAAAACCCAAGTAAAACGTGAGTAGTCATCAGTAATTACAAGACAGTAAGACTTTCCAGACAGACTGAGCACATTCACTGGACCAAAAAGATCCATGTGAAGAACTTGCGTCACACTGTTAATGGTGTTTACAATTTTGGGAAAATGAGGTCTTCGATGTTGTTTACCCTTTGCACAAGAAACACCATTCTTGAATGACAGCCCTCCATAGCCGTTCCTGCACATTACGCGGGATTAATTAGATTTTGGTACCCAAGCCATAGTTGTAGTGGGTACACCCTGTGCATTAAAGTATGTAACTTGCATCCAAATCAACTTTTCTTTAGAGTAGATAGGTTTATTATTGATGCACGATGATTTAGGAGAGTTGTTTGGAACATGACTTTTAGGTTTCCAAACTTGCCTATGACTATCCAATCTCTTAGATGCCTTAGGCGAAACAGAATTAGAGTTTGGAATGCAATTTTTTGATTTCATTTTCATTTGTTTAGCTTTGTTCCAATCTCCATCAGAAGGCTTCATTTTGGAGTTCAACTTCCTAACAGGTTTAGATTTTGAAGTCTTTTCCTGTTTTGGAAGCTTGACATTCCCTTTTGGAGCCTTTTGATGCTCTCCCCTTTTGAGTTTATCAGGACGATGCTGACAATTTCTTGCAATGTGTCCAGCAATTCCACACGTGTAACATATTTGTCGTTTCACATGTGGTTTTGCTTGACATCCATCAGACTTTGCAGAACCTGAGGGCTTGTGTGGTTCCTGAGATGCAAACGAGACAGGTTTAGATTTGTCTTTAGAAACAGAATGACACTTAGTTTGCTTGTTCGATCTTGATTTTGGAGGAACATATTTTGATTCATTTCCTCCTTTAGTCTGTTTTACCAATAGAATTTTAGATTTATCAAATTTATTAGGCAAAACAACTGAAATTCAAATCCACACAAATAGAACCAAAATAAATGTCAGAACATTCATCGCTCTTTAAAACAGAGCCCACACAATCCAAAGCATCAGAAGAAATTGAAATATTGTTTGACTTTTCAGAAATTAAAGAATTGTTTTTCTGAATTTTATTTTTCAAAACTTTAAAAGCAACGTCGTCCTCATCATCTCCATCTACCCAATCTTCAATAATTAGTTGGTCTGCATTTGAAGCAACAGGGTTAGTATCATTAATTTTCTCACAAACAGTGTCACTTAATGCTGCAGAATTGCTTTCAGCTTCTTGTGACACAATTGGTTCAGAAGGATCAGAATTATTTTCCTTTGAACATTCAGCAGGAGCTTCTGTTGTTTCATTACCATCCAACTCATCAGAGGCTCCTGATGTTGTTTCTGATTCTTCTTCAAATGAACCCGAATCAATTGTTTCAGGTGATTCAATTGTTGACTCCACTGAATTGACTGACTCTGAGTTGTCACAGTCAGTTTCTTCATACAATTCTGTATTGAATCAGATGAAGCTGATGATTCAGTCTGTGGTGTCTCTGCTTCCTCAGGTGATGCATTGTTGACAACAGATGATTCGCCCATTTCTGATTTCCAGAAGTGGATGTATCAGAAGCGTCACAAGATGTGTCACATGACGAAGCAGATTCACTTTGTTTGCCGCTATTGAATTCTCTCATAAATTCAGTCAAACCTTTTATCATGGCAAACTCGATGTTGTCTACATTAACTCTAGGCTCTTTTACTTCAGGCTCTTGTGTGACAGATTTATTTTCAAAAGATTGTTGTGACTCACACGATTCTTCCCTTTTTAACACTTGAAAATATTTATCAACACTTACATTTTTCTCAAAATTTAAAGTTTCAGTGTGATTTAAAACATTTTCTGATTTAACAAATGTTTGCTGATAAGCCTGCTTTTCTAAGATGACTTCAGTATTATCAGGCCTAGTGATTTTTATCTTTCGAGGCTTGACAGGCTCAGGCTTCCTATCCTCTGGTTTTCCATATTCCATCTTGGGTAAATTGTCTATCTTCTCTTCAGTCATAGGAATTGAGGAATAGTTATGGTTATATGGTGGAGGTATGGATACAAAACCCAACCCTTTATTCCTCATTTCCTTTTTGCTATACTTTAACTGTTGATTTATCATTTTCTCGACCTTTCCGCTTGAAACATCAAATTTTTTAAAATTAAATTCTGTATTTTCGAAAGTCGATTTTAAATCGTTTAATTCAACAGTTAACTTTTCAGATAGCTCCTTGAAGTGGAGATATCGACAGTTCGCTTCGCTTAGATCACTATGCAACTTTCGAATGTCACGTTTTTGTGCCTCCACCATTTCTTTATACCCATCCAGTTTCTTTTTAACTTCATAACTACTGGATCTGGTATATTGAAGTTGCATAGTAAGCAATTCGTCCTGTTCCTTAAAACCCTTTACCTTTTCTTTACATTTTAAAGTACAACAAACATCATCTATACATACCTCAGCCTCAGAAGGTGAGTAGTCATTCATTTGAGCCATGAGGGCATGATAGATCGTTTCCTCAACGTCTTCAGTGGCCGAGTCAGCATCTTCTTTCACTTCTGCCATGAGAGCTTGATTTGTCTAGTATAAAGTGTCAGTAGTGATCTGCAGATCGTTCATCTGTTGGGTCCAGTCAAATCCCCCTCCTTCCTGAGCTACCAATGCATTTCCAGGATTTGCAACCGATTCAGCAGCTTGAGTTCTGGCAGTAGTGTTTGAGGGTGAACCTTGAGTGGGATGAGTAACAGTGATGTTCGAAGTTGAAACAACATTTGAAGCTGGTCGAGCTGCTGAACTAACAGTGACAATAACATTTGGATCGAATCTTTCCCTTCTTTGCTGTTTGCACTCTCTAGCATAGTGCCCAGGCTCATGGCAGTTATAACATCTGAGCTTAGCCTTATTCCAACCAATCTCACCATCAATTGTTTCCCATTTGTTTCTACCGGTTTTCTTCACGAAATTCTTGGCACGAAACACTGCCATGGCCATTTGCCAAGTGATATCCATTTCTTCAACATCATCAGGATGGACTTCCAGCAGTTCAGCAGAGTCGATGTTGTTTTTACCCTTCCAGCAATGAATGCATGATAACAGTTCATGACCCCTGTCATGAAAGCCATAGCTTGCTCAAATTCCCTTGAAGTAGCAACTGAGGAGTTTGTAGCAGCAAAGGTAGTAGTGATATTTGAAAGAAGTTGTGTGGGTGTAGGGGCAGATTGATTAGTGGGCTGTGTAGCAGATGAAGTTTGGTTCACTTGTTGAGTAACAGCAGGAAAGTAGCCAGATTGGTTAACAAAAGTTCCAAGATTAGCAGGGAACTGCACAGTAGAGGGTCCTGGAAGCGAGCTCATTCCTTGCTGAGACATCAAAGCGCTGTTGGTCAACACACCAGCATTGTTGTAACTAGCAGTGTGGTTGTAGAGCCTTTGTTTGTCATCCATTTCATAAGACTTTAGCAATGAGATCAGCTCAGAAAGAGTCATTCTAGCTAAGTCCCTGGTTCTTTTGATGAGAGTTACATTGGTATCCCAGTTTCTTGGAAGGGCATTAAGCAGTTTCTTGTTAGTAATAGATTTTTCAAGGCTGATATCATGAGTTTTCATATCACTGACCAAGGCGACAAATCTTTGGATTTGATTTTCCAAAGTTTCCCCTGGGAAGTGATTGAATAGATTGAACTTCTGGGTAAGCATTTCCCTTCTACTTTCCTTCATCTCTTCGTTTCCCTCATAGATAGCCAGCAAGCTTCCCACATTTCCTTAGTAGTTTTGTAATCACGAACTCCAATGTCAACTTCTGGTGCAAGAGCAGAGTTCAGCATAGCAAGAGCCTTGTTATCGATATCTTGCTTTTCACGATCCTCTTCAGTAAATTGAGACTCGGGCTTAGGAGCAGTTGTTCCCTCAGCATCATTCACAACGTAGGTGATCACAGTAGGTCCGTTGCAGATGGACCTCCACACCTTTGGATCCTTGATTCTCATGTATTGGATGAACCTGAACTTCCATTCTGAAAAGGATCCCCCAGAAATGAGCCTGGGAAAGCTGTTGTTAGTTCCGATTATGTTATCTAGATCCTTGTTAATAGCAGCAGTTTCAGTCAATCCCAATTGATTAGTTTGAGCCATTTCTGAAAAGACAATTGAAATTACGAGTAACACGTAATATTGAATATAACAACAAGATGAATATCACTAATGATTACAATAAAGATGAAATAACAATTCAGATGGTTCAACAGATAATTAAAGATCCAATACAAAACAGTTCTGTAAAACAGTCCACAAGCCCAAACGGTCCAGTCCACGTGAATAGGTCCGATCACAGTCGCACAAGATGAATCGCACAAAATGAATCGCACAAGACACCTTTCAGCTGAATCTTTTGTCAATCGCACAAGTCAGTATAACCCCTTTGATCGCACAAGACCGATCGCACAAGATGAGTCGCACAAGACGTCTTCAGTTGAACCCTTGGCCAAACGTACAAGATGTTATGACCCTTTTCAAATGAACCCTTGAGTCGCACAAGAATCCAATCGCACAAGATCACTGGAAACAGTTCAACAAAACAGTGGATCGCACAAGATCTTCTCAGTCGCACAAGAGGTCTTCAATCGCACAAGTTGTCAAACTTGGGCCTGAGTCCTTAACAGCCCAGTTATGTGTGATCGTACAACCCAAAGTGAATCGCACAAGTTGTAATATTGGGCCTCAGTCCTTTAAGAGCCCAATACACACCAATCGTACAAGTTCTTCAATCGCACAAGCTGAATTTTGGAAGGATAATCTTGCCAACTTTCAACCAAAATCCCGAAAGATTTGGTGATTTTAATTTCCGAATCTTTTCAAAATTTCCTGTAACAAACTTTCCAAAAATCTGCAAACACAACCAACTTGCACACAAACAGATCAAACCCAAAAATTATTCAAAATTTCTAATGAATATTTGATGAAAATCGAAGCACAAGAACCCAGAAATTCAAATATTTTCGAAGAAATTTTAACCAAAAATTGACGTGTTTGACTAAAAACCCTTTCAATTTTTCCAAATCAAAATTTTAGGATTAAAAATCAGTAGTTAAATCTTAATTTTGATACCTAGAACAGTTGGTTTTCACAAGAATTTTCACCAAAACAAGTCGAAATTTCAGATTAGCAGATCCGTTTTGATTCACAATATGTCAGATTTATTTTAACCAAAACAGAAAAATCACTTTAAAATCGGTATTCGTGCTTCAACTTGGGTTGATAAACAGACGCAGATAAACGGATTCTTAAAGAAAAAATTGACAACTCAAATCCATTCGAACCCAATAAACAGTTGACAGAAGAAAGTTATAGAATAGAACTAAAATAAGCCAAGAAATCAGACCTTTTTTGTCGAACTTCGAACACACTCAGCAGCAAAAACAACCTTCAATCTTCAAGATATCCGATCCAACCGAGCCTTCGTGAGACTACTTAGGCTCTGATACCAATTGTAAGTCCAGAATCACTTAACAATCGGATATCAAACACCAAACAGGTAGCGGAAATACGAGTAAGATGTAGAAGATCAAAAGCAATTGTATTGATTCAAGCACTCAAGAACACACGATTACAATGAACCGTCTGGTATCCTTGGTCGCACAAAACACAAAAGTTTCGAATAGAATCAACAACCTATTAAGACTAAGGACACCCCTATTTATACATGCATAGGTGATCCTTTTACATTGGGCCAAGCCCATAACCCATAGACATCAAAACAACCATACGAGCCCACTATACAGTTTGAACCCAAAACAAACATAATAACCCAAGACAGACGCAAACCTACACTAGTTTATGCCCTTACACCGGTTTTTATAACGTACCGGATTTCGCTTAGAAACGGTTTAACCGGGTGTACCAGACGGTTTAACCAGTTCTACCGGATGGTTCAACCCGTACAATCGGCCAGTTTGAATCGGTTTTTAAAACATTGGTTAAAAATACAAACTTATGTTGGTTGATTAATTAGGAACATGAAAATGATTTAGCAGGACAAAGTAGGGATAGGGTCACATGGGTTTAAACTAAGAGATGATCGTATGGGGCTAGTGAATCATAATCATCATCATTACTTGTGACAGGAAATGGAAATTAAGAATAGTTGGCATATGATTTGATGCTTTATTTCAAGCTTCGGTTTGCTTTATCGAGTAATTGGAACTCCAATCTGTATCCTCCTTACTTTTCCCCTACAACCGAATCAATCTTCTATTTATTTGTTTTACCAAACCTTTCTTTGTGTTGATTAATATTTAGACCATCCACGATGCATCGTTGTAGGCCTTACGGACATCGACATGTCCTTTGGTTAATGTTATCTTTATGGACGACTTTATTTTCCAAACCAAAAGTTCGGAGCGCCACAGACTATATATGTGAGAGGGGATGTAGAGAGAATAAGAGAGAAAATAGTACGTTCTCATGATACATTCTCGGGTAACTGGCTTAATTGAATTATGTTTACCTTAAGCATAATGAAATGAAATTAAAATATAGTTTGTGCTAATCATTTAATTTTTTTTTAATATAATAAACTACTACACATCATTTTTACTTTTATAAACTACTAAACATGACTGAAATTCTATGAAGTTCAAAATCTTACAAATTATTTTCATAGTATTATTGGAGTCAACATTCGAAAAACTCTACCCAAGTTCAACGGTTACAAATTATTTTCATAGTATTACTGGAGCCAACATTCGGAAAACTCTACCCCCCCCCCCCCCCCCCCCCCCCTCCTGAATGCCATTGTCATTGTCTATCAGCGCCACCAAACAAGTTATTCATACTTAGATAGGGTGATGGGGTAATTGAGCTTAATTTTAGCCGTATTGATATAAAAATATAATTGGGGTTAAACTGATATAAAAATATGATTTGGGCTAAACAAATGTTATTTTTTTTAAATAGAATAAAATACTAAACATTATTATTTTATTGGGCTGAAAGTTTATACATGTTATTTTCATAGAATCGTTGGTCTATTTTTATTGAAAGTTTATACAAATTATTTTCATAGAATCGTTAGTCTTTTTGAATTTAAAATTACAATGGGTCACTTGACCTTGGTAGACTCTACATTGACCTGCCCCTAACTGCCACAACAGCACAACCACGTTGCGCTCAACACCACCGAACTAGTCATCTTTTAGCATCTCCAATGCTAATCAAAGTCTAAAATTCAAATCCGACACATCATTACAAACTTCAATCATTTCAGGCCAGTTTTTTCTTTCAGGCTCCAGTAATAAATTATTCCAAACCTTCACATCACACCCGGCTTTACACAATAATACAAATTATATTTTATTGTATGTGAGTGTGTAGTCCCCACTAAACCAAACCGGACACAAAGAGTCAAACTCCTCCAATGGTCGTCCTCGTCTGCTTTGTGGGTTTGAGTTTTGGACAAACATCTTTGGAGATGCTCTTACAGAGGCATCACAAAAGTCTATTACTTAGGAAATGTTCTATATGCATTCGTTAGTGAAGCTTTCATCAGAAAGGAGAAATGTAAAAGGTTTATGAAGAAACACTAAGTAACACTAAGGTGCTGTTTGTTTTTTCTGCAAGAAAAGGTCTGCAGTCTGCGGACCACATCTGCAGGCATCTGCAGGAGAAGAGGTGGACCAAATGTCTGCAGTCTGCAAGGAGAAAAGTGTTTGTTTTACATATAAGTATATAACCTTTCTCTTATTTCTCTTCTCACACACAAACACACACAGGTCACACAACACCTCATCTCTCTCTCTGCCTTTCATCTACCACCACCACAACCACCGCCACCACCTCATCTACCACCACCACCGCCACCACCTCATCTACCACCACCACCTCATCTACCACCACCACCGAACAACCATCCTCGTCGCACCACAGCCTCAACAACAACCCCTTTCCCCTGTCTTGTTTCCCACCCGAACACCCATCCTCGTCGCACCAGAGCGGCGGCAAAGCCTCAACAACAACCCCTTTCCCCTTATCTCTGTGGCTTCTCCTCAATTGATTCACTGAAGAACGCAGCCTCTCCTCACTATTCTCTAGAACAAAAAAGCGTGTTCCTGTGTTCGAGATCCAAGCCGTGTTGCTGTTTGATCAGTTGCAGCCCCAATCATCAGAAATTAGTGGCTGTTTGTGCTGTGTTGCTGTTCGATCATTTGCAGCCCCAATCATCAGAAATTAGCGGGTGTTTGTGCTGTGTTGCTGTTCGATCATTTGCAGCCCCAATCATCAGACATCAGCGGCTGTTTGTGCTTAAATAGTGTGCTATTTTTTCATTTGCTGAACCGTGTACACATTTCTGGTTATTCAGTGTTTTTATTGATATTGTGTCTTTGACAGGGTTTATGTGTTTATTATGTTGATTTGGGGATTTTTCGTTTGATAAGAGATTTGGGGTTTTTTTTTGGTTCAGATGAGGGTGTGGTGTCGGAGTGGAGGTGGTGGCAGAGTGGAGGTGGCGGCAGTTGAGGGTGGGAGGTGGTGGCGGAGTGGAGGTGGTGGCAGAGGATGTGTGTTGTCTGCTGGAGTGGAGGGAGAACAGTGAGAAGAGGTTGTGAAGACATGGGTTCATGTCTGTTTGAAGCAGAGGTCTCGCAGACCTTTTTTAATGAAAGGTCTGCGAGAAAACAAACAAGCTGCAGACCCTTATGTCTGCGCGTGGTCTGCGCGGCGCAGACATAAGAGGTTCTGAAGTGCTTCTAGCAAAAAACAAACAAAACCTAAGCTACTCAGCTGGTTCGTCTCGTATATAAAAGTCAATCTCTGTTCTTCACTCAACAATGGGCTAAAGAACCTTACATATTTTAATAGATGGAAATGTGTTAATTTACATCATGTCTCCCAATCCCTACAAATCCTCTCTTTGACCCATTTTCCCTTGTCCATTGCCCATGCCTTCTCCCTAGTTTGTTTTGACAATTTTGTCTTATTTCCTTTTCTTATGTATGCCTATATGTAGATAGGTGGTATGTAGCTTTCTGATCATCATTTTTCAACAGATCTTTTACCATAATAAAATTGTTATGGTATCAGAGCAAACACACGATCCTACATAAAACAACCCTCCCCCCTCCAAAAAAAAAAAAACTAGTCAGCGCCATGGTCTTCTGTGCAAACTTCTTGATTTCCTTAATCGCCTTAGGCGCTTTCTTCTTGAATGTGTTTCCATGGAGGCGTTTGTGGAGGTTAATGGTGTACTCTCTGATGGAGCAAAGCGACAAAACAGAAGCGAAGCAGAGAAGAACGAAATCAATGGCTGCTCGTATCGAAGGTGAAACAAGCAAGGTGCCAGGATTAACCAATGAAAAATACCAACAGATTTTGAAGCTCTTTGGTGACAAAATGAGTACCGCTAAAGAGGAAGAAACGCCGATCATTAACATGGCAGGTAACATCAACCATGAAGGTAAATGGGTTGGAGGTAAGTGGGTTGTTGATTCGGGTGTCACCGAAAACATTACTTGTAACGACTCTATGCTCGAGAATAAAACAAAGAAAAACTATGAAGCACCGGTTGTCATACCAAACGGTGATGCCATAGCCGTAAGAGGAAGAGGAGAATTTACATTACCCAATGGCATGAAAATAAAGGATGTTCTCCATGTTCCCGAATTCAAATGCAGTCTCCTATCTGTTAGTAAACTGACACGGGACCTTAAATGTGCTATAACCTTTTTTCCAGATTTTTTTAATCATGCAGGATTTGAGTACAAGGACGTTGATCGGAGTGGGTGATTGCGAGAACGGTCTATACAAGATGGGGATGACGGGAGAACAAAGAAGGGCGATGGCTACCACGGTTGATACATGGCACAATAGATTGGGTCATGCTTCGAATTCTAAACTTACTCATGTTGATTTTCTTAAAAACGCCCATTTGAACCAAATGTTTTTTTGTGATTCTTGTGTTAAGGCTAAGTTTGCAAGATTACTGTTTCCTATCAGCACTACTAAAACCAATGCTTGCTTTGATCTAATACATTGTGATGTATGGGGGAAGTATCGCACACCTTCTCTTTCACGAGCAAGCTGTTTTTTGACAATCGTAGACGATTTTAGTAGAGCTGTGTGGGTCTTCTTGCTAAAACACAAGTACGAGGCAAGCACTTGTCTCATCGCTTTCCATAAGATGATACAAGTGCAATTTGAAAAAAATATAAAAAGAATCCGATGTGACAATGGGGGAGAGTTCACATCCACTCACATGCTCAATTTTTATGCAAAGGAATGAATTGTCTTAGAAACAACGTGTCCACACACACCTCAACAAAATGGCGTGGTGGAACGGAAACATCGACACCTTTTGGAGATGGATTGGGCCTTAAGATTAGAGTCCAACTTACTAACAAGGTTTTGGGGCGAATGCATTCTTACCGCCACATACATCATAAACCGGTTACCATCGGAGGTTATTGGTAACAAGACTCCTTATGAGATTCTATACAATCAAAAACCCGATTACGAACGTATGCGAGTTTTCAGTTGTCTAGCATACTATAAGAGCACCGAAACACTTGGTGACAAATTTGTTGAAAGAGGCAAACCGGGTATTTTTGTGGGGTATCCACCGGGCACAAAAGGGTATAAAATTTTTTCGGCCAAACAAAACAAAATAATTATTTCAAGAGATGTCAAATTTGTTGAAAACATTTTCCCTTTCAAAAATGCCACTCTTGAAGAAGAAGAAATCTTTATACCCCCAAAATGGTGGGATAGTGAACCTGTGAAACAACAAAGGGAACCGGACATTGAGCTAGATCCATCTGGGCCTCTTTTAGACCCAGAAACTGGGCCATCTTTACAACCGCAAAACACCGATGAAACCGATCCCGCAAGCCTAGCTGATCAACACACCCAAACCGAGCCCACTAATCCCACCGAGGAACAACACAAGCCCAATCCTATGGGCCAAGTTGGTACGACCCATGATCAAAGTGTCAATCTAGAAGGCTTTGTAGGATCGGATTCCGACCTAAACGAGTCGTTTGGAAGAGTTCTAGTCCATTTCAGAGGCGGAAACTAAGAAACGGACAATGAAACAGCTTGTTTTACACTTTAAACCTCTTGTATATTGATATTACAACCTTTACATTCAGAAGAATAACCGGCAGCACTTCGGTATAATTCTCAGACAACTGTTACAACTGAAATGTATGACAACCTATTTATAGAACTCTAGGTTTCGCTTGAAACACTTCAAGCGAACCTCACATGATGACTTCAAGCGATCCTGATGACTTCAAGCGAACCTGTCATGTTACAATTTTTGTCTTGAAGCGAAATGTAATACTTTGATCAATTTGCTTTGTCTTCATGTGAGATGATGTCACTAGGGTGATGCAATCAATGATGTCATAAGTGTGATGTCATCATCAAGATGATGACATCATGCTTGATAATATCCACACCGAACCTGCACCAAACCCGAGACTCGATACAAGACGAAGACGACAGATGTGTGCATCAACAGACTCCCCCTCAGATGTTGACGAGTCTTAAGTGTCGAGTCTTTGCAATCTTCAGTCTTTATCAGTCTTTGAGCTTTCTTCAGGATCTCTACCTGGCTCTATTCTATCTCCAATTCTCTTTCTCTCTAACAGACTCCCCCTCAAAATATGCTGGGATCGTAGTCTGGCTTTTACAGAATTTCAGAACCCTCAGGAATCGGAACCTGGCACTCTATCTGCTCAGAATCCATCCTATCCTGCACATCCTCTACCCAAAAATAAGATTCACAAGAAAAAAATATTTAACAATTTATCAAATTACATTCACCAACACTGATCCTTCTCCAATCAACATACAATCAAACATTTACAATGATTATCTAAAGAATTTTCATTTCTGAAAAAACTTTTCAATCAAATTCCCCAAACCTTTTCGTCATGTTCAGCACTCAGAATTTTGAAAATCAGCTCTTCAACACCAGTTGTCTAAAATCTTTTTGGATTTTTCAAAATTTATGCTAAAACACACTGAAAATCTTTTTGTATTTTGAAATAACAGAAATAAAATGCAGTAAAGAACTATTTACAAACAATATTTTTGTGAGTTTGTGTAAGAGGATCATATCAGTTTTTTTGAGACAAGTCATCAACACCGTTAAGCTTCATTTCATATTAAGTTCTAAACAATTCACTTAGATTGTCAGTATACTGGTCCACTTAAATTCTCACACAAAGTTCAACTGTTTCGAGATACGATATTAATGTCTTAAGTACTTAAACTTATCCGTGTGTCCCACTACTTGAATATACTCCCGTATCCAGATCCCAATATTCAGTCTTACAGGTGAGTATACCACAGATGATATCTGTAAGGGGAATAAATTATGCAACCGTGATAGCTCAGGTCAGAACTTCCGTTCAGCAGAGAGCCTAGTTGACTTTTAGGTGTGTCCCCTTTAGAGGATCTTTTGTATTACAACAGCCATGATTAGCATTTTTCAATGTTTTATCATTTTTAGCTGAGGGTGGTGCTGTATTTCAAGCAAGCAGAAAGTATTCTCCGGGGACTAGGCCATTGCTTCCGCAAAATCAGAAGTCCCGGGATAATACCCCAGATATCACTGAGCATAAAGACCTAGTATCTCAGAATAAGGGACCTTTCAAACGAGATTTCAGGGGTTACCTATATATCCAAGATGTTGTTCCCCACGAAATAAGCAAGTTTGAATTTTAGGTTTATATCTCGTCACAATCTACTAAATGTGCAAAAACCTACTGGCATATCCGCAGTGAGATTGTTTATCACATTTTAACTTCCATTTCTTTAGCATGTTGTGACAGTCTACTGATGTACTATCATTTCCTCTATATGCAACAAAAACTCATTTTTGAATTTTATCATGTTTTTGTCTTTTTCAAATTTTCAAATGTTTTTGGATTTTCTGAAATTTTCTACTCCCCCTAAAATACAAACACATGAAAGGAAATTTGAAAATAAACTGTACAATAAAGTGACAACTGATATCGAATCGCATCAAATCGCCATTCACTAGGCATAAACAATCAGAACTCCCCCTTACACAAAACTATTTTCTCATTATGATTTCAAAACACTTAAGTTTGTTTTAACCAAAATGATTTTTCCGGAAAATAGGTTTTGTTGATTTTACCACTTGTAAAGTTAGGGGTTCGTCATATCGTTCCTCAATCATTTGTAGAAAATCAAGTACAATTTAATGTCCTTGATTTACCACTTGACGTTGAAAACCTCTTTCAACCACTTGTAAATAAACACAATCAAAATCTGATATAAAGAATGATGCCGATTCCTGCTCCACTCTTACCAACCTGGGAGCTCCGGCAATTTCTGCAGTATGACTTGCCAAAATTTAACTATTACAAGATTCATTCACATAAACAATTTTCAAGAAAGATGCCGATTCCTGATCCACGATATAAACTTGGGATCTCCGGCAAGTCAGGTTTTTCAATGAAAGAAAATATCCACCCAAGCCTGACCAGCCTTGGGTGTAACCTTCTCAACTTCACTAGGGGTTGGGCTATAAGTTGCCTTCTTTGTAGCATAAAACTCCTTTACCCCTTTAACCTTCCCATCAATCATTTTACCAATCATATTTTTAATGTTTCCATTAAACGCTTTCTCAACATCAAATTCTTTCTGTTCAGAATAGAATTGATTTGAGATCTCAACTTTCCCAACTTTTGATTTAAAATATTCAGTCCTCAATGATGGAAAGTTCTCATCATCCATTGGAGGAACTGATTTTTCACTTTTTAGCTCAACCTGTGGCTCTTCTGACTTTGTGGAATCAGATTCATCGCCAGATTTTACACTTGATTTCTTAACAACCCAAGCTTGGTTGTCAAGATTTCCCCTTTTCTTGTAAAATCTTTTTGAACATTCACCAACTTCATATGTAGAATTTTTAAACACTTTGAACTTTTCAGTTGGTGGTTCGGTTTTATCAACAATAACTTCTTTCAGTTTTTGTGAGACTCCCTGTTTTGTTTTTGTTGCTTGGGGACAGTTCCATGCAATATGACCAACTTCATTGCATCTGTAACAGGTTCTTGTCTCCTTTCTTTGATAAGTTTCATTCTGCACTTTCTTTGCAAGAAATTCTGTGTTTGATTGCTTCCAGAATGAGCCTTTTGATTCTTCTTCATGGCTAGTTCCTGCAACATATTTTGTATTTGTTTTAGAAATTTTCTCATTTTTATAATTTTCAGGTGGAATAAAACCAATTCCTTTCTTTTTGTAGCTACGATTGTGGTTTGGTTTCTTTTGAAAACCATAACCAGAATTGTAACCTTTTTTCTTGTTTAACCGTTGTTGAACTCTTGAAGTGTATTTTTTAGGTTTTCCGGTATGATTTAAATCTTTAATTTCAGAAATATTGATTTCTGTCATTTTGAAAACCTTTTTAATCATGTCAAACCGAACACTTCTAATTGGGAATTCTTTATCAAAATATAATTTGTCAGAATCATTCAAAGTATATGCAACTTCAAATGTTTCGTCATTCAAATTAAATTTTGACAACAAAAATTCTTTACTATAAACCCGTTTTCCCGACGACTTTGAACTCTTTTCGGATGAACTCGAACTCCCAACTGATTGACACGAACTTTCGGACTCGGACTTTGACTCTGACTCCTCATCCTTATCCAACACCTGATCGACCACTCTTTTTATCAGTTCGGACTCATGATCTGTGTCGGACGCTGTGAACGTGACATCAATATTATCCGGTAAAACATCAGTTATCTCGGATTCTAGCTTAATATTGACCGCCTGTTTTAGTTCTTCCTCGTTAGGTTTTCTAGGCGAGTACCCTTCCCAAATCGGAGGCGGACACTTGTTATAACATACACCCTGTTTCTTACCAGTATCCTTTTTCTTCTTTGGATTTGTTTCTTCACCTTTAAACGCTTCAAATCCTTCAACTGTTGGATAAATTCTATCAATTATGTAGTCACAACCTTTGTAACTTTGCAGCAATCTTCTGATTCTTTCATTCTCAGCTGCTTCACTATCCAACTCTTTTTTCCTCTTTGCACATTCTTCTATGTACATGTTGATCTCTTTTTGCTTTGTCATCATGGTAGCATTCAGCATCTTCAAAGCTTTTTCTCTCTCAGAGTTAGTCTTCTCCAGACCATTTACATGTCTGTTCAATACATCATACGACTTTTTCAAATTCTTTACATCAAACAACAATTTTTCTTTCAACTTTTCTAACTCACTAAACCTTTCATCTTTTTCTATACACTGTTTACAAGACTCTAAACATGTAAGACAAGGTTTTGTGATTTCAATGATCTTCTCAACTTCAACTATCTTTTCAACTTCCACAATCTTCTCAACCACTTTGACCTTTTTCAAATCTTTTGCAGCTTTCTCCTCTTTCAGTTTCTTCAATTTTTCTGCAAAATAAAATTCAAAACTATCAGAAGATAAGTGAGTTTTTCCAATATTAATCTGTTCAATTTCTTCATCACTATCACTTGTCTCTGACGAACTGTTTTCAGATGAAACAGATCCTTCATCTTCACTTTTCTCTTCATCAGATAATACTTCCATCCATTCCTTCAGCATTTCCGGCTTACGAATAATATGAGCAATAAACGCTCCAACATTTGAATCAGCTGGAATGTACTTGTCCCAGCTAAAACTTTCAATCACTTTCTCGTCATCTTGTTGATGAGTAGAACTGTTCATTCTAGCAATCTTCTGCTGCTCCAGATCTTGTGCCTCCAACTTCTCTATAAACTGTGCAATCGATAACCTTCTAAACTGTCCGGAATTCTTCAATATCATCAGATATGTACCCCATTCCTTTTGCGGTAACGTGTCAGCAAGCTTTTCAACCCATTCTGCTGGAGTTTTTGTAATCTTAAACTGTGACATGGTGCGTACAAGATGACAATATCTTTCAATAAGAGTCTTTGTAGATTCACCTGGCATACTTGAAAACGAGTCAAATTCTTTCTTTAATACATTTATTCTATTAATTGTTTCACTAGTCATACTAAAGAAATTTAAGTCCATGATTCGGAAACACTTAAAATGAAATTAAATCCCCTTTCAAACGAAATGATTCACCTCATGAAACACGTGTATCACTGAAACAAACTGGTACTCGAACTGATGATTTTTTTTTTGTGCGAACTGAACGTTAACCAACTGTGCGGATTTCTAGAACCCGAATCGAATTCGATTGACCTGACCCTTTGAAACCTTTGACCTCCAACCCGTACAAACTGACAGAAACCACGACTCAAACCACGCAACTTGAGTACACACTGTGCAACTTGACTGACAAACGTACTGATCGAACTGTGCTAATCGACACAAACTCCAAACCTTGTGACCTGACTATTAAACTCGGTAAAGTAATTAAAATTCAAACACATGGGCCGATGACAAACTAATCACAATATATGGGCTTCAACAATCACCACCTAACACATTAGATGGGCTTTCTAGTCACATTCATATTTTCAATAAAATTAGTATCATATACAGTTTAAGAACTAAACACAGTTAAAGAAATCATATCACAACCAATCTTCACAAGCCATCACATATATCGACAAAACACCTTGATATAATATGTATAACACATGGTCAACAACTTCGATAAGATAAAACTTCACAAAAGCCGATGACTTAAATGAACATATTCACGTGATTAAACCTTCAAAACAATTACATGCACTGCATTTAAATTCTCGACAACAAGCACATGTATTCAGAATATGGCTGACAACACTTTTAACTATCACATGTAAACTGACAAAATCACATAAAACTAAAACTAAACTAACACATGTAACAAGTATAGCTTCTTGGGCAGAGAGTTCTACTAAAACGACAATTTGTGAAAGAACTACAACAAATTACGATAACTACAAACAAACTGACACAAACATTTAATGGCTTACAATATGGATTATCATATTCAATACTGACACACTTTAACTTTCAACACATGATTTAACAGACAACTTCACATGCAAACCATAACCCGATATATTTCTATAACTCGATGCACTATTGAGCGGTTCATTTAATTCAAAGCATTTTCACAACAGACGATACATGTTTTAATCAGATTTCAAGCAAAAACAAGATCAATATCAATCAGACAAACAGTATCTCAACGTAGCAGATTGAAGCGAAATCTCAGTTTTCAAGCAAAGTACACAGTTTCAAGTGAACAGCAAAATTCAATCAGCAGGTTTCAATTAACAGCAAAATTCAGCAGGTGATCAAGTGAACAGCAGGTTTCAATCAGATGTCAACGTATTTTTCAAGCGAAATGCAATCAGATCAATTTCGCTTCAACAATTCAAGCGAAATCAACTAGAATTATGTCCTTTTTTCAAGCGAAATCAGAATGATATTGTACTTCTCAAGCGAAATCTATCTAAACAATTGCTGATGTCATCTATTGTTCGAACAATTGAAGCGAAATTCCACAAAATACAAGATTTAGGCTGATTTTAAACTTGAAACTTTCAAGGATTGATTAAACCATGTTTGCGCACAATATATGTGAAATTTGTTCGATTTTGACCATAAAAAGTTTTGTTTTTCGAAAAAGAAAGGTGTAGAAACAGATTTTACGGCTGAATCAACAAGAACTCTTCTTCACTGGCTCTGATACCAATTGTAGGATCGGATTCCGACCTAAACGAGTCGTTTGGAAGAGTTCTAGTCCATTTCAGAGGCGGAAACTAAGAAACGGACAATGAAACAGCTTGTTTTACACTTTAAACCTCTTGTATATTGATATTACAACCTTTACATTCAGAAGAATAACCGGCAGCACTTCGGTATAATTCTCAGACAACTGTTACAACTGAAATGTATGACAACCTATTTATAGAACTCTAGGTTTCGCTTGAAACACTTCAAGCGAACCTCACATGATGACTTCAAGCGATCCTGATGACTTCAAGCGAACATGTCATGTTACAATTTTTGTCTTGAAGCGAAATGTAATACTTTGATCAATTTGCTTTGTCTTCATGTGAGATGATGTCACTAGGGTGATGCAATCAATGATGTCATAAGTGTGATGTCATCATCAAGATGATGACATCATGCTTGATAATATCCACACCGAACCTGCACCAAACCCGAGACTCGATACAAGACGAAGACGACAGATGTGTGCATCAACAGGCTTGCATGAAGCTTTCGAAACCGTTGAACCACAAAGAGAAAAAAGAAGCAGGTCACGGCCTAAGCATCTCGATGACTATGAAGTCCGTCTCCCCCCATCCATTGACCATGAGCAATCCACCTCCAATCAAGAGTCCTCAACGGTACATCCTCTTGCACATTTCATTTCCTATGATAAGTTTACTAACAATTATAAAGCTTTTTTGGCGACCATAACTTCCAATCATGAGCCAAAATGTTTTAGCCAAGCAGTGAAGGATCCAAAATGGGTCGAGGCCATGAAGAAAGAGGTTCAAGCACTCGAAGAAAATGGAACATGGGTCCTCGAAGAGCTTCCTGAAGGAAAGCGCGCCATTGACTCGAAGTGGGTTTACAAGATAAAATACAAACCCAATGGAGAAATTGAAAGGTACAAAGCGCGTCTCGTGGCAAAAGGCTTCACCCAAACAGAAGGCATTGACTTTCATGAAACTTTTGCACCAGTAGCCAAACTAGTCACGGTCCGAACCTTGTTAGCCGTAGCGGTAAAAAAGGGATGGCACATTCATCAACTTGACGTCAACAACGCCTTCTTGCATGGAGATCTTCATGAAGACGTATACATGAAAACTTACCAAGTCCTTACTTGAAACCATGAAAATAGATACAACCATGAAAATAGATACAACAATGGAGCTTGCCGATCTCCTCACTAAACCGTTGGGTACCAACCGCTTCCGCACTTTACTTGGCAAGTTGGGCATTACGGATTTCCACGCTCCAACTTGAGGGGGAGTAAAGAACCTTACATATTTTAATAGATGGAAATGTGCTAATTTACATCCTGTCTCACAATCCCTACAAATCCTCTCTTTGACCCATTTTCCCTTGTCTTCTCCTTAGCTTGTTTTGACCATTTTGTCTTATTTTCTTTTTTTATGTATGCCTATATATAGATAGGCGGTGTGTAGCTTTCTGATCATCATTTTTCAACGGATCTTTTACCATAATAAAATTACTTATTCTTTCTATCAATCCTGAAAAACGAACACCAGTGAACTCGTTACAAGGAGAGGTTGGGGTTCTCCTTGTAACCACCCTCCGGCGTGAGAATAAGTAATCGCTTTGAGGATATAAGTGTGTGTATGTAGTGAAAGAGTAAGAAATCAGATGCTTAAACCTGGAGGTCGAGCCTTTTATTTATAGTCGGAGATTTGTGAAGGAGAGGGGACGCCAGCTGGGTGTTTGCCAGCTATCCGACCAGGAAGAATATCCATTATGTCCCCTCTGACGTGACCAAGCCTGGTCTTGTACCGGAGGTGACGTGGCGTGTAGACATTCGTTCCAGCTCAGCTTCCTTTTGTACCTGCTGTCGATCTGCCCCTTGTTGCCCTGTGAGGATCTTGTGACAGGTGTTGGCGTATTACGATTGGTGTCACCTGTCGTCCTTTCTTGTCTGCTAGGAGCATCTTTTCTGTCGCCGGTTGCATTCTTTTAGAACTTTCTAGATCGTCATGTGTGGTAAAACCGTTTCTTTAGAGTGGTGTGGTCCCGCTAATGCGTGCTCGCACGAGGTTTGGAACCATACCTCTTTAGTTTACTTATATTTAGTAACCAAAATAAACAGTCACCAAAAGCCTGGACATATCACTTTATAATTATTTATTTTGTATTTACTTTAACTGAAATATTATATACAAACAATACCATTCAAACAAAAAGTTATGGATTCTAAAACCAGGTTTGAATAGCTACACTTGACCGATTCAAATAATATTACAAAAGGTACACACTTATCAACCTCTTAAAAAAAACAAAAAAAACAAGATACAGTAGAAACTCGATTATTTAATAAACTCTCTAAGATAATATTTTTTGCCGGTCCCGACTCGGGGATAGGGTGCTAAATTAATAATTCGCTAAAATTATAAGATAATACATTTTTGATAATTTCTTTAGACCCCATATAAAATATAAATTAATAATTCCTTATATATAGTATATTACATGAATGATTTATGAAGGTTTCTTGAAAAATGACTCAATTGTCTTTTGTTTTTTGTTGAAATCAATTTCCCCTTGAATCTCGTCTCTAATTTTCCTTAGCATGGTAAGAACTTCTGGTGTTGTTTTCTCATAGCTCAACAAGAAATTGTTCAATGTGATTGCCGCTTTAATAGCTTCATTTCTCATAGCTCAACTTTTTCGCCTTCTCGATGATTAGTTCACCTGTCATATTCACATGTTCTTGATATTGAAGAATCCATTCATAGAGAGATTTTTCTAGGTCAGGAAATTTTGCCGGTTTGTGAACCCATTCTTGCAATTGCTTTTGAGTGAGACTTGGATTATCCTTGTTGTGCTTGCATAATGCTCTTCGAATCTCGTCTGTCATTGTTGTTTTTTTCACACCTTTAAGATGGGAAGCCATGTTGTGTGTATGATTTGTTTGTGTTAACCTATTTTGATCTTGTATTTATATAGAAAGAGTTAATTACTGTTTTCGTCCCTGTGGTTTGTCAAAAATCACTATTTCAGTCCATTAGTTTAAAAATTGCGATTTCAGTCCATGTGGTTTCACTTTCTTAACCATTTCAGTCCATGTGGTTTCACTTTCGTAACCATTTCAATCCATTTATTCTGTTAGTACAGGGACTTAAATGGTTACGAGGTGGACTTAAATGGTTACGAAAGTGAAACCACAGGGACTGAAATCACAATTTTTAAACTAATGGACTGAAATAGTGATTCTTGACAAACCACAGGGACGAAAACAGTAATTAACTCATATAGAAAATATTTTTAATGTCCATAAAGTGATACATTGAACAGAAGAAGCATAATAAGGTGGGAGATTGAAGGTTTCTTTCAAATTGGGCCGTTCATTTGATATACATGCATTGTATACAATAATTAAGTGGAAGCTTGAAAGGTGTTTGTAAACTAAGTATTCTACTATAAATTAATAAAATATTAATTAATAAATTTTGGTGGTCCCAAGTGTATTATTTTATAGAGTTTCTACTGTATTTGCACAAACAAATTCAATTACCGACACATTTAATCAAGTTTATATGTTTCAAATGTTAGGGATGAAAAAATTGTGGGTATTGGTTTTACTCATGGAACCTATTTATTTTTTAATTTTTGGAAACGGGTGCCTTTGGGTAAACTTTTATTAATACGTTGAAAATAAAAGTACAAACAAAGTGCATTTGTTAAACCTTGGCAACTCGCCAAAGCAACAAACCACAAAAACAGGAAACAAACATACAAAACTACGAACAAAAAGAAGCTAAAATTTAGAGCCCAATTTCATAAATCGCGCCATCTCATCGGTCTCGGACTCTTCATCTATTTAATTTACAACGTTTTATGCATTTAATTTAGAACCTATTTAATTTGTATGACACACAAAAAACTTTTACAACGTTTTATGCATTTAGTGAGTTTCAACTATTTAATTTTTTTTAATAAAATTTAGCTGATAAAAAAACCATATCTAATCTAACAACTTAGCCCACTAATTACTTATCACTCTTCCTTAGACATAATAGCCTCCAAACAGTCAATAAAAGCTGAATTTGTCCATGGATGTGTGCATGTTTAACGTTACATGTAAATAGACACACAATACAGTGGGATTTCAGTGATGATTGATGAACAAATGCGTTGAAATCCCTCGGTGAAAGGGGTAACCGTTGGTAAAGTATCGTTAATACTTTAAAGAAAACATTGTTGTAATGAATTTACCATGTGTTGACCAACGGATTTGTGGGTTCCGTGAGTAATTACCGAGAATTATCAACCTTCACAGATAATGTATAAATAACACACTTTTCTAGCAAGTGAAATTTCAGAATCCCGGGTTGGTTTATTACATAAAGAATAATGGGTCCTTAATTAAGGCTAAAAAAGGTGTTGGACTTGGGCCTAACTAAGTTTTGGTGATCGCCATTGTTGGGCATCTTTGTATCTTTATGCTGTGAGATTTTGTACTAAGGGGCCGTGATTATATTTAGAGTTAATTGCCCGGATAGTTCCTGTGATTTCACGTTTTTTCATGTTTAATCTCCATCTTTTGGAAATAGCGGGCATGCTCCCTATGGTTTGTTATTTTGTTACTCGGATAGTCCTATGAGTAAATGTCAGTTAGTTTGGTCAGTTAAGCTGGTGTGAAATTACTAAATTGTCCTTATTAAACATAAAAATATGATTTATTTATATATATATATATATATATATATATATATATATATATATATATATATATATATATATATATATATATATATATATATATATAGGGGAGGGTTCATTGGGGAACACTAAAAAAGTGGGGAACGGGGGAACACTTTTAAAAATTATACTTAACATGTTAAAAAAAATATTTTTCTAATTTTTTTTCGGCGCTTTTTCTTATAAATACAAGTAGAAACATTTTTGATAAAAAAAATCAAAAACTAAAAATATAAAAAAAATGTTTAAAAAACAGTTTTATCTTATAGAATTAACTTAACATGTTAAAAATAATTTTTTTTTAAAAAATTTTCAGCGTTTTTCTTTATAAAAAGGAGGAGAATCTAGTCGAGTAAAAAAAAAAAATTTTCTAAAAAAAAACAATTTTTAGCCTTTTTTTAATTGTTTTTTTTAATATTTTTAGTTTTTGATTTTTTTATTAAAAATGCTTCTACAAGTATATATAAGAAGAAGCGCCGAAAAAGATGTTTAAAAAATTAATTTTTAACATGTTAAGTTAAATTTTTAAGAGTGTTCCCCGGTTCCCCACTTTTTTAGTGTTCCCCAATGAACCTTACACTATATATATATATAGGGGAAGGTTAAAATGAGAACCACCTCGAGTTGTAAGAACCGCGAGAACTACACCGTGGGGGGCGCGGTGTACCAAATTTTTTTTTCATAAACGTAGATGCATGTATAAAACACCATTTGTAAAAAAAATTCAAAAAAAAAATGTCGTGTGTGTAGTTTTGAGCGCCACAAGTTTGTGTTTACGGGACCTGTAAATCTGGCCGGAAAATTTACGGGTCCCGTAAACACAAACTTGTGTTGCTCAAAACTACACCCACGACATTTTTTTTTTGAATTTTTTTTTACAAATGTTGTTTTTATACATGCATCTACGTTTCTGAAAAAAAAAATTTGGTCCACCAAGGCCCGGATCAAAAAGTTCTCGCGGTTCTTACAACTCGAGGTGGTTCTCATTTTAACTTAATCCTATATATATATATATATATATATATATATAGGGTAGGGATAGTGTACATTAATCAGAAGTGTAAGAAGTGTGAGAAGTATATTATAACACTATATATAACACTATATAACACCATATAAACACCGTATATCACTATGTAACACCATATAACACCATATAACACTATGTAACACTATATAACAATATATAACACTATACATCTATCATAGACATGTTATCAGACAAAATATAGTGTTATATTTGTTATATAGTGTTACATAGTGTTATATGGTGTTACATAGTGTTATACGGTGTTTATATGGTGTTATATAGTGTTATATATAGTGTTATAATACACTTCTCACACTTCTGGATTAATGTACAAGATCCTCTACCTATATATATATATATATATTCGAGGCGGTTCTTATTTTAGCGCAATTATATATATATATATATATATATTAAATAATTTAAGTGGGGCCCACCCCCACACTACCCAACCATCCTCCTCCTTCTCCACACCACCACCCACTAAGCTTGTTCCACTGCATCGGGCGGAGCTTGTGGAGACAGTGCCGATGGTGGTGACGCTGCGGCGTTGAAGAAATCGAAGCTTGTGGAGACGGTGGTGCTTGGATCGTTGTTTGGGTTTTGGTATCTGCATCAAATACAACAAAGCTAAACCAACAATGCCACATCAAAACATCAAATAATAACATATAAATTCACCTCATTAATAGGAAGCATCTGACCATTACTCTTCTTCATCTTCTTCAACTTCCTCAAATAATACCTAAATTCCACCACCAAAAATCAACCACTTAACATCCATAACCAACACACTAAGTCTAAAGTCTCAAAAACAAACAATAAACAACCACAAACTCACCAAAACTTGCTCTTAGCACGAACTTCATTGGTAGCCCAAAGCTTCATCCGGTAGATCTTCGGATTCTCATCAGACTCCGTCGGTAACCCTCTTCCGACGACCTGAAACTGATGAAACTATAGCAAATACAACAACAAAACAACTTATTCACCATTTCAGTACAAAATTGGATGAAAATATATACAATTGTTCGATCGAAAATATTTGGATGTAGTAATGACATAAAATGATTATTTATGATAGAATTGAGATGTGTGATTGAAACATATGAACCTTGTAGCTCATTTTTTCGGTGCGGCGGTCTTCGACGGTGAGTGCTGCGTGTGGTGTGGTTGGGACGGTAACGATGGAAATTAGGGCAACGATTGGTATTTAAGTGGGTAGAGATGGTAAGAAGGAGGAGAAGGATGATGGTTGGGTAGTGACGTGTGTCGGTGTGAGTATATTTTTATGTCTATTTTTAGCTCGTTTTTAACTCGCCGAATTCAAGTTTTAAATTTATAAAACACGATATTTTACTATCACTCTACACACATTAGGGCAAGTGCACCCATCACGGACGTAGTATAGTGATCACAAGATACCGAGGTCGTCCAAGGACACAAGAGCTTTTAATACCGGCTTATCATCAACGTCTAATCGAACCAAACTTTGAGAAAAAAAAATTTAAACTAATAAAAAAACAGAAAAATAAAATAAAAATAGATAGACAAGAAAGAATCACTTGGATCCGACTTATCTTTCATGTACCCTTTTAATGATTTCCTCACTTTGGGCATTTTAAGAGATTATCTTAGTTATAGTACTAGGCCCCTCTTGTGAAGACAACGTTACCCTCAACCTGTGGTTTGAGTCAGCAAAGATACAATCCCACTAGGCCGGATTATTGAAAGATAATTAAGTAAGTTATTAATGCAAAATGTGGTGGCCCCCCTTCCAGGCAGCGGTCACCCTCAACCCGTTGGTCTGAGTCAGCAGTAATACAGTCCTCACGGGGTTGGTTTAAAGTTTTAATAGCAGTTTATGAATAAGGGATTCAAGCGGTTTCTTACTCTCAGTCGGGCCTAGGGCTGTCCAAACTGCTCGACGATCACTCGAAAAATGCCCGAAAAATGTTCGTTAGATTCACGCTCAGTTTGTAAATGAGCCGCTCGGCTCGGTTCGATTTGAAAACGAGCCAAGCATGAGCAAAGGTCCGCTTGCTCGTCGATCGCTCGGGTTCGCTAGAATTATTTTTATTAAATAATTAATATATATATTTAATTAATATAAGCATAAGTAGCCCATAAAAATACAACGCCAAATCATACTTAGCCCATAAAAATACTTAGCCCATTCCTTACCCTAAATCTAATTCCTAATTCCCCTTCTCCATCGTTCCAAGCCACACACAACGCAGCCACACACTCACGCTCAGACGCTCAGTTGCACACACTCACGTAGTCACGCTCAGTTGCACACACTACCCTAGCTCCGGCGACTGTCCTACCTCCAGCAACTCCCCTACATCTTCATCTCCAATTTGAATCTTCAAGTAAAGGTTGGTTTTCTTATATGGATCGAATTTATGTTTTGAAATAAAGAGTTTTGCTTCACATACTTTCCAATCTAGTATATGATTCTGAATAATCTTGAAGGAAATTATAATTATATGGGTCGATTTTGTGTTTTGATAACCTGTGTACAGGTTATACAGTGTGTACAGTTAAATCGTTTAATTGGACCCGAAATCAAATGTGTACAGTGTACACAGGTTATACATGTTTTAATGAAGGCTGTTATTTTGATGACCCTAGTTAAAAAGGTGGATTTGTTTTTACAGTTTTTGTACAGTGTACTCTGAATTGGTGATAAAAATTTAAGAATGTTGTTCTTTTTTGTAGAATGTCTTCTTATAAAACCGAGTGAAACCGAGTAAAAACGATCCGCTCGATTCAAATTCAATCCGAGCACGAGCATCACTTTTGTGCTCGGTTTTGCAAATTCGATTCGGTCGGATCAGATCGGTTGTAATTCAATCCGAGCACGAGCAGACCCTCTCTCGGATCGGATCGGCTCATGAACACCCCTAGTCGTGATAGTCATTCCCGACCAATCCATGGTGTAGTACTAAGATTGAACCAGGTTCTCATAGGATCTATACACTGAATGAGACACAGAATTACCCAACCACCCTTCTAACCCCCTTCCAAGTAGTTAACTCGCTTTATATAGACCGTAAAAACACGAATATGTGAATCAACGACATATGAAGAATGGTTGAATAAATTCTCATTCAATATAAAAAACTAGTTATTAAAGTCATTAATACATACCCAATTAAAAAGTTGCCAAAGATTGGAAATCATAAAAGAAATACATAAAAGATATGTCTTCACCAAGTGATGTAAGAGTTTAGCCAAGCATGGCCTTTGTTTAACAAAGACTCTTACTATCAATCTTGGATCCCGATACTACACACACACTCTAAAAGATGGAAAATGGATGATGGTGGTGGATGATGGTGTTGTGGTGGTGAAGTGGTGGCAAGTGAGAGAGAAGTGGTTTGCCAAGGGATGGTTTGAAGTGGAACCAAGCACTTCTATTTATAGCTGAAATCAGAGGCTCCACAATGGCCCGTGCCCGCCTGGCACAGCCCCGTGGTCATTTCTCTCTCTCTTCCTCATTAACTGCTTGTCAGATCTTGTACTAACATGGCCCCGTGTGTCAACGGCACGGCCCGTGGCCAGAGTACTTGCTCTACTATCACAAATTCTGAAAACCTTTGAGTTGACCACGCCCCGTGTTGGCTTAGCACGACCCCGTGTTGGCTGCCAGTTTTGTCTTTTACAGTTGTCTTTTCTTCTGCACAACATCCACCTTCGGGCATGACCCGTGTTTGGTGGACACGACCCCGTGTCAAGTCTTCTGTTCTTGCTTTTTTGTGGTTTGGATGTGAATCGGGGCTTGGCGAGTTGCTTCAATTCTTCCTTCTTTACATTTATGTTGGTTTTTGCTGTCTTTTTGCTCCTTTTGCATATTTAAGCTCTTTTAACCCTGAAAATTAAAAAGAAACAAAAAAACCAAGCTTTTTCCAACATTTGTATCGAAAAGGGTTGATTTTTACGCCGTATTTGATATAATTTATATGTTGTATTTTAATCACATTAAATACCCCCATACTTGAATCTTTGCTTATCCTCAAGCAAAACTCTATTATGTGGCTTACACACCCAAACGGAATAGGTAGAAGAGAAGGTTTTTTGTCTCATCCTTAGAGTGTCGGGAATCCAAGTTCTAAATTTATTTTGTTTTTATTTTATTTACAATCTTATTCGTCATGAGTTATTTAAAACACAATTTAAGAAAATTATTTACTTTGGGCATAACATGTCTTTATAAAATTCTATTTAGTTATACACAAATTTACACACCTCACAAATGGTCACTCAACATTCGGCCGATGATGTATTAAGTGAAAACACTCATGCCCTTATTTGGAACTTACTCCTACCATAGGCTTGACAATTGATCAAACCACCTCCTTTTGACGTTAAATCCTTATAAATATCAAGAGGGCTTTTGAAGGGTATGTGTTGGTTCGGGTTTGGTATGTTTTATTGGAAAAGGGTGAAAAAGCGTAAAATATCGGTTTTTCTATTGCTTCGTGGCTTAGAAAAAATACTTTGGCATATTTTTCTGAGGTTTCCAAAGTTGAAACTGAGCCGTAATCATAATTTCATAACCGATAGGTTTACAAAAATGAAAGATGAAAAATGAAAAGGTTTGTTTTTGTGGGTTTGGAAATGAAAAGGTTTTTAAGGTTCAAAGGGTTTAACTAGGGGGATGTTTTTGGATAAAACAAAGAAAAAATAAAGGTTTTGTTTTGAAAAATGATTTGATCATAATGCCTCTACTTACTTGGATTTTTGTCGGTAAGGACTTGGAACGCATCGTATCGTCAAGTTCTAGATTTTTGTGAGAATCAAATGGGCTATTCACACAAGAAACGAAAATTGAACAATTATTATAGATATATATTTGTATGCTCGGTAATGGCTCAAAACTCACTTTTGTGGGAAAAAGGGTTGTAGTGTAAATTTGTATATATAATCAAATTCTACAAAGATTTGTCATGCCCGTTTTCGTAATTTTCTAAATTGGTTCTTTTTATCACGACGCTATCAATTGTAAATTCATAGAAACATAATTTTTAGAACTTGTTTTACCCAGCTAAACCAAGATAAGTAAAAAAATGAAAAGAAAAATTTTGAAAAAGTTTGGGGTGATTAGCGGTTCCAAGACGAGTTTTGTGTAAGGCTTGATTTAGGACAAACGATTCAAGGTTTTTATTATCCTCCCCCACACACTTAAATTACACATTGCCCTCAATGTGTCTCAAATAGGATTTATTTTGGTAAAATGTGTAAAAAGTGTGAAAATAGCAAATTTTTTTTTTTTTGCTTACTTGCACTTGCAGCACGGGGGTGTGCTATGGGGACACGGCCCCGTGTCCAAAGTGCCAGTAACAATTCAGAATCGGAAGACTTATAGTGGGGTGGCCATGGGGGCGTGCTGGGTTAGCACGGCCCGTGCCACCTTCTAGACATGATTTTTTAACAACAGTAAGATGGGCACGGGGGCGTGCTGGGTGAGCACGGTCCCGTGCTGCATCCACTGTTTTGCAGTTTATGAGTTGGGAGGCCTCTGATTTACGTGCATGGGTTCCATTTTTCCTCATCCATCTGGTGTTTCCGCTTTCTTTAACACATTTATTTAAAATACCACCATCCAATCATCCATTTCATTAAAAATAAAAACATTACAAGAAATTAAAAATTACAAACCCACATAAAAGTAAGATAGATAGATAGGATCTTGAGAATGCCTCTTCGAGATCATTTTTGAACAACCCTAAAGCTACGTTCCTAGATCTATGAATGATAGATGATGGAGGACTAGAGATTTTGTGGGAAATACTCAATCTAGAGGTCGTTGAGCATCTCTTCGATCTCCCTTGGAAGGAAGATAAAGGGTTCCTCTTCTACCTCATCTTGAGGGGGAGCAGGATTTATCAGGACCTCAAAGGTAGCATCGATAGGGGGAGGTCCCGGAATCTCGACTTCCCATCCCGTAGGTTGTATGACCTCATTAGCGAGGTTCTAATCTTCTTGCCGGAAGATTGGCTCCATTGGAGGCAAAGCCAAGATATTCAACCTTTGATGTAAAAGGTTGATTTCTCTGAAACAATCTTCTAGCCCCATGGTAAGATAGTTCACATGGTCTATGAGAACCTCCTCCACTAAGGTCATCTCGTCGAGACTCTCTCTCAAGGCACTCACATATCTTACGAGAGTGGCCTCGAAGGAGAGCCTTCTCCCTCTTCGGTTGGTTCTGGAGCTTGTTGATGACGTTCCACTCTGCCGGCTTGACATCTTGAGAGAAAATGATTAACCGTTAAAAAGATATGGAATATCAGAAAGTTCAGCACGGCCACGTGCCAGAGTGGCACGACCCCGTGCTGCTACATCTGCTCTAGATTCTTAGCTCTAAAAATTTTATTTTAAGTTAGATTTAATTGATTTTTAACTTTCTGAATGTAAATAACTTAAAATAATGTTTTACTAAAGTGAATTTGCAAAAATTTGAGCTAAGAATCAAGAGTATGACCCTCCAAGTGAAGCTTTTTAAGCTTGAAGCTTCAAGCTTCAATGGAGTTCATGAAGAATGAAGAAGGGGAAATGCACAAAAGAGGAAACGACAAGAAGGTCAAATGAGACCTTTTTAAGAACGTACCTTTTGGGGTATGTGTGAAGAATCTACAGGATCTTGCCCTTTTGGAATGGTTCCAAACATTCTTCCTAAAGGCTGAATTTATAGACAGTGACAGCACGAGGGCACGGCCCCGTGCCTGGGCAGCACGACCCCATACCGAATGCATGTTTCAGAGAATGTTGTCTGTTAGTAGAACGCAGCCTACGTCATTGCTGACACGGCCCTGTGCCGAAAAATACGAGGGGCATGGCCCCGTGTTGGTCTGGCACGCCCCATGTTTTTAGAAGAATGTTGGGCACGACCCCATGTTCAAGGAACACGGCCCCGTGTTCAGAATTTTTATGAAGATTGTATGGGTTTTTAAGGAATTATTTGATATCGGGTGGTTTCTTACTGGTTGGAACAACACCGTACTGTCGGATATACCGCAGACTTAGGCGAGGGGTACGAAAACGCAAGAGGTTATCGGAAAGGTAGAAGACTTTTTTTAAAAATGGGAAAATGGGACCATCCCTTATTTCCCTTTTCTGGACTCTTGTTAAAGAAGGTGTGAGTCAATTAGCTCATGTCCATGCTGTTGGTGTGAAATTCACACTCGGTAAAGGGGATCGTCATTGCTGAATCGAAACAGGGACGACTATAGCTTTCGCTTTCGCTTTCGTGGTTGTCTATGGTAGAGGGTTGGTTGACCTCGGTGTTCTTGTATGTACCTGATTTCTCCTCCATTGATTCTCCTTCGGATGGAATCCTTGATGAATATCGCTCCTTTATCAAGGATTCTAGTTCTTTGAGTTTTTGGATAATCCTCTCTTCTATTTGACTTATGTCTTCTAAGTCATCTAGGTAAGACGATTGATGGATTTCAGGTGGATGGATTTCAGTTTCATTTTTATTCTCGCTCATCTCAAGGTTTTCATTACAGGAAAACGATGGGGCTAAATAGTGGGGAGTGAAGTTTAGAACGCCACATTTCGATTCTCCATGCTCCTCCCCACAATAATCGCACCATAGACCATGGAAAATTTTTGTGTTAATGATATAATATAGTTATATGATTCTATTACACAACGATTCGCAACGCTTAACCTAACTCGCAAAACGAATCAATGACAGTGAAACGGAAAGGATGGGATTGACCGAATGGCAATCCGATCAGAGGGCCACTCGATCGAAGTGCCATCCGATCCGCTGCACACCACTTTAACCTCCACTCTTGCACTATAAATAGGACCTGTCACATCATTCTTAACTGATGTGACAGCCTCCTTCGACCATGTGACAACCCGGACTTTTAAGGACAGTAATACACGATTTCCCTTTGACCTTTAACTCGCATAGTTATGTTTCATTATATGTTATAAACGAGTGTACACCATGATTAAACATGAGTTGCTTGTATGGGATTGTATTTAATTGTATAATGTAAATTATGTCGCTAAGTAATGATGTTATGAACCCATCGCACGCTCCCACCTTAACCGCACATGTCTCGTTGGCACATTGGGTATTCAAGGTCCAGCCTTCACGAGCCCATACTGCCTTCACGAGCCCAAAATGGCTGGGTCCGGCCCACCTGTCTCGATCGCACATACATAAAAGGGCTGTACAGGGCTTTATGTAATAGTTTTGACACAAATTAGCAAAACCCTAACACACTCTCATTCCCTCTTGCGGATCGATGGCAGCCCAGCCTGCAATCGGAGCTCTCACGCTTGCGAAGCGTCATCTTTCTCGATCTAGCATGCATCCTACACTTCTTTGGTTAGTATAATTCAACACTAAATTGATTTGTATTCGTTGTTAATTCTGATTATGTGTCTACATGATGAATTGTATCGTATGTGATTGATAAAAGTTTTATGATCTTGGGTAATGCTACTTGCTTGTATGATTGGAATATGAATTAGGGCTTCGGTCATGAGTTGATTAATGCGGATTAAACGAATGATTGTTGATAGTTAACTAGCATGGTATGATAATAAGAATCATGATAAATCGCTCATAATGCTTGTGTATTCCATAAACTTAAGGGTAGTAACTAGGTGGGATCGATGGTTTAAGTTTCTGATTCTTGTTGGAATGTCACGTGTATGGAAACTGATTTTGTGATTTAGATTCGCATGAGGTGTATAAACTGTTACAATACTTGTTATTTGATTTAATTTGAAGTAGGGGTATTGTTAGATGATTAGAGGTCACATGATAATAGGAATGTTACTGTGATTATGGAAAACATGATTTGTGGGAAACTGTTGAGTCGAAATTGTGGGGATGGGTAACTGCCAACATCATGAATCGCACAAATCTATAGTCGCACAAGAACTCTAGGATCGCACAAGAGTACTGAATCGCACAATACATCATTGGGTTAGTCATGTTGGGCCGCAGACCATTGGGCTGGGTAACATAGCTGATCGCACAACCCAGTCTTGATCGCATAAGACCTCGAATCGCACAAGTTTGGTCCAGTTGCACAAGACATTTGGGCCGGATATTGTGTGAATCGCACAACCCAATCGTGTCGCACAAGGCCATTTACTGTGTTTGGGCCTTGTATTGTTGGACTGGGCTTTATGAACGGGTGACACATGGATCGCACAACCCAATTAGAATCGCACACTTTTGTTTAGCCGCACAAGTCTGTTGGGCCTTGTACACAGGAATCGCACAACTATGTTTGGGCCGCACGTCTTTGTGAGCATACAATTAGCTGCTATGTGTTTTATAAGAACATGAACTGGTAATGTGGAATTGCATCTGACCTGAATACCTATGATATGGTAACCATGAGCTGTTATGTGCATAATGAACTATTGTGACTAGTATTAGGTGACGTGTGTTTTATGCGTACGCTACTTGTGCAATGTGAATGTAGAATATGTGATTTATGTATATAAACTGATTATCTCTGGTAACCACGGTAGGGTTTGGTTGACCAACTTGGAACGGGTAATGTAACATACCGAGCAATCTAAGGTGAGTTCACTGCTCTTTTTCAAGCATGCGTCCCGGGGAGGGACATCTGGTGAATATTCCGGGGAGGAATAATGGGTAATGGGTTTGACTGGAATGTTAAACCGGAATGTTGGATAATACACTCACTCCTATCACCCTAAGTCCCATCTTCTACCGAAATAGTTGCCGGGGAGGCAACGGGGTATTTAGTTGATAGGGCTATTAGGTTTGGCACCCTCACACCATACCGGGGAGGACGGGCGTGAACTAATTACCTTAACCACTCGACCAATGCTTTGATAGGGGCATTGGGGAAGGGAAAATAATCTGGAGCCATCTTGCGGTATCGAGTTATTATCAACATTGTTTTTGGAATTGCTTATGAACTGAACTAAACTTTTGGCAGCCAAACTTGTAACACGATTTTGGGTAAACAAAACTGTGAACTCGCCAGCGTTAGCTGATACACTTTTCTGCATGCTTGCAGGTCTATAGGTACATTCATCTGGAACTTGCTGTCTGGGAGGCTGGAGTGGTCATGGGTCGAGATACATGGAATCACGAGACAAGTCTAATGGTTTTTTATACACTTAGATTATGAAATACTTAACTATTGTATTATGCTTCCGCTGAACAATGAATGATGTTTGTAACGACTTATTTTAATAAATGAAAGTTGTAACACCCCGTGTTTCGAAAGTCAAAGTCAAAGTCAAGATTGAAGTCAAAGGAAGACAAGATTGCTAATTGTGATCTGTCACTCCTTGCTCAATTCCTGTTTTGACTTCTTTGACTTGTAGTTAGTCTATTTTATGCTTTACGTTAGTTGTATTATGTGGAGTACTTATTAATAATCGAGGTTTATTCGATATTTATCGCATGTTTTATCGCTTTATCGCTATCGCAATCGCACTCGCAACTCGAATTACGCATTCTGGATACTGTTTTACGTGTGTGTCTGCCTTATGTATTACTTGTGCGGGTTTATTTAGGTTATGTTGTGGTGATTAATCGAAACGCAATCGAAACTCAATCGCAATCAAATCGCAAACGCTAAACGCAAATTAGTTAAGGATGATTGTATGTTGATATAGTAGTTGGGATTAAAAGTAATTTGAATAGGAAACTCTATCGCAACGCAACGCTCGACACGTGAATCGAAATCACAAAACTTATCGGGCCGTGCCCTCCAATCGAGTTGCCAGCCGATCGAGCTGCCACCCGATCGGGGTGCCACCCGATCGAGGTGCCACTCGATCGAGCAGCCACCCGATCGGGTTACCACCCGATCGACCAGCCCCCTCTCCTCTCCTTTCCTTTTATGGAAACCCTATAAATACCCCTGTCAACATCACAAACTTACCTTTTTCCGCACCTCTCGTCCGACCAGCGCTTCTTGCCCACTTTTCTTCAGATTTCTCGCAATTCTTGTAAGTTTTCCACCTAATTCTTGTACTTTCTTAATTAACACGCACTCCTACACCTTTCTATCTTTTGAATCTTAACTTTTAACCGTGAAATCACTAGATTTGAGGTATTCTAGGATGATGTCATCATGGTGTTCTTATGAACTTCATGTTTTGACTTCAATCCACTAAGAACAACTTAGATCTGAACGATTTCCACACAAATAAACAAAGATCTTGCATAGATCTGAACATATTCATGGTGAAAAAGGATTGAAAGATGGTTTCTAACTTTCTTTCAACTCTTTTACACTCAATGCACTCAAACCGATAGGATCAGACCTTGCTCTAACCTTCTACTCCTTCTTGGTGATGTGTTGGTTCAAGATATGAGTTCTACCAACGAGACAACCGATTTCAGGTTAAGCAAGAACAACTGTCTTGAACCGGTTAACTGGTTGAACTTGGGTGATTCCTATTCAATCGGCTCACTTGTGTCAAGATGGGGTTCTGTTGATTAGCACGTTGTCACACCGTCTCGTTAAAACTACAAACCATTGAAAACAACCAAGTGTAAGGCGATCAGGCAATCAGGCCGACCTGGAGCAAACCCTATTGCTAGAGTTCTTTACCGACTCGCTCCGTCCGAAATGCGTGAACTTGCGAGTCAGCTCCAGGAACTACTTGATAAAGGCTTCATTCGCCCGAGCACCTCTCCATGGAGCGCAGCAGTCCTTTTCGTCAAAAAGAAGGATGGGTCGTTCAGGATGTGCATCGACTATCGGTAATTGAATAAGTTGACAATCAAGAATCGCTATCCCCTGCCTCGCATCGATGATTTGTTTGACCAGCTACAAGGTGCTACATGTTTCTCGAAGATCGATCTACGCTCAGGCTATCACCAACTACGCATTCAAGAGGAGGATATACCCAAAACCGCATTTCGCACCCGATACGGTCACTATGAGTTCGTTGTTATGCCTTTTGGTTTAACCAACGCACCCGCGGTTTTCATGGATCTGATGAATCGCGTGTGTAAACCTTATCTCGACCGCTTCGTCATCGTGTTCGTCGATGATGTCTTGATCTATTCCAAGTCGAAAGCCGAACACGTGCAACATCTACGTTTGGTTCTCGAGCTACTCCAGGGAAATCGACTCTATGCCAAGTTCTTCAAGTGCGAATTCTGGCTGGAGGAGGTTCAATTCCTCGGTCACATTGTTAATAGTCAAGGTATTCACGTCGATCCTGCGAAGATTGAAGCAGTTAAGAGTTGGATTACACCTAAGAACCCGTCTGAAGTCCGTTCTTTCCTCGAACTAGCGGGCTATTATCGTCGATTTATCGAAGGGTTCTCGGAAATCGCTGTCCCGCTTACCGCTCTCACACATAAAGACAAGCCATTTGTTTGGGGAACTGAACAAGAGTCTACTTTCGAAACCCTCAAGCACATGCTTTGCAATGCCCCCGTTCTCACTTTACCCGATGGAAACGACGACTTTATTGTCTATTGTGATGCCTCGAACCTCGGTCTTGGTTGTGTCCTCATGCAACGGGACAAGGTCATTGCTTACGCATCTCGTCAGCTCAAAATCCACCAGAAGAAGTATACAACCCATGATCTTGAGCTAGGCGCAGTTGTTTTTGTGTTAAAGATTTGGCGACACTACCTGTATGGTACCAAGTGTATGATCTTCACCGATCATAGGAGCCTACAACATATCTTTTACCAGAAGGAACTTAATATGCGTCAACGCCGATGGGTAGAACTTCTCAACGATTACGACTGTGAGATCCATTATCACCCAGGCAAAGCAAATGTCGTTGCCGACGCCCTCAGCAGACGGAGCTATCTGCTCAACATTCGAAATATCCAAGCCCAATACGATCTTGAAACCCTCATCCGCGAAGCCCAGCATGCCTGTTTTAATGAGCGCACTCTGAAGAAGGAAAGAATCTACCACGATGGAGCCTAGCTTGTGAATAAGTCGAATGGGATATTCCAGTTTCTGGACCGAATTTGGATCCCTAAGCGGACCAATTTACGACAGATATTGATGGGCGAAGCCCACAAATCTCGGTACTCTATTCATCCCGGTGCCGACAAAATGTACCAGGACCTTCGCTACAAGTACTAGTGGCCGGGCATGAAGAGGGATATCGCTCTCTACGTTGGGAAGTGCCTGACTTGCTCGAAAGTCAAGGCTGAACACCAAAGACCCTCTGGCTTACTCGAACAACCCCAGATCCCTATGTGGAAGTAGGAGAGTATAGCTATGGACTTCATAACGAAACTTCCGCGCACGCCATCAAGTCACGACAGCATCTGGGTTGTCGTTGACCGTTTGACCAAATCTGCTCACTTTCTACCAATACGAGAAGACTACAAGGTAGAACGATTAGCCCAAATCTACACCGATGAGATGATTTATAGACATGGGACACCTCGCGACATCATCTCTGACCGTGATGCTCGGTTTACCTCGCGACTTTGGGAAACGTTTCAAGCGGCTCTCGGTACTACGCTTAATCTAAGTACCGCATTCCACCCTCAAACCGACGGTCAGACTAAAAGAACGATCCGTACTCTTGAAGACATGCTCCGTTCGTGTTTCATAGATTTCGGTGGTAATTGGGACGCTTACCTGCCGTTAGTCGAATTCTCGTATAATAACATTTATCATTCCAGCATTCAAATGGCACCGTTTGAGGCTTTATACGAAAGAAAATATCGATAGCCTATTGTATGGCACGAGATCGGGCACTCGCAATTAACCGGTCCTGAGCTATTGCAAGAAACGACTGACAAAGTCCTCCAAATTCGAGACAATCTGCTGAAAGCGCAGAGTCGACAGAAAAGTTACGCCGATAGACGACGCAAGCCCCTTGAATTTGACACTGGCGACTACGTACTCCTAAAGGTATCACCTTGGAAGGGTGTGGTCAGATTCGGCAAGAAAGGGAAACTAGTGCCTCGATATGTTGGACCTTTTAAGATTCTGGAAAGGATCGGAAAAGTCGCCTACAGACTCGAACTACCGGAAGAACTCAGCAACGTTCACCCGAATTTCCATGTTTCGAACCTTCGAAAGTGCCTGGCTGAGCATGATTTAATTGTACCACTTGATGATCTCCAAATAAATGAAACACTACACTTCGTGGAGAAGCCTGCCGAGATCATGGATCGCCAAACCAAGTAGCTCAGACGCTCGCGCATTCCTATTGTGAAAGTCCGATGGGAAGGTAAA